>LPNX011058113.1:113094-167673 GCA_001517045.1 Pseudotsuga menziesii | reverse complement strand
GGGGGGGGGGGGGGGGGTGGTTATGGATAGGAAGAGTATGAGGGGGATTAGGCAAATAGGAGAGGGTTAGGGGTAGTGAGTGTGTGTGTGTGTGATACAGGCAAGAGGTAGGAGGGGGTTGGGTGAGTGATAGAGGGATGGGTGTTAGGTGGAGGTGGAGGAGTAGGGGAGAGAGAGAGAGTGAGAGGGGAATAATGATGGTTAGGGAAGGAGGGATATGGAGAGAGATTTATTGAGGGATAATGAGAGGGATGGATGAAAGAAGATACGGAGAGAGGGGATGAGAGTTGGGGAGATAGAGAGAAATGGAGGGATGGGGATGTAGGTAGGGTTATATAATATTTATTATAAAATGCGTGCACATTTTGCAGTTACAAAATGTGTGTGTTTTGTAAACATATGTGCATTTTGTAACTTCTCTACCTGCGTTTCAACTGACTTATCACACCCGGGATCCTCCACTAATAGTGTTAAGGAACATATACATATACAAAAGCTTATGTATATGCACATATACAGAAGCACACATATATGGAAGCTTCCGTATATGCACATAAAAAGGTGCGCATATACCGAATATTTCGTATGCGCGCATATATACGGAAGCTTTCGTATATGTGCGCTTCCGTATATGGAAGATTCTGGATATGTGAATATACACATATACGAACGATTTCATATATGGGCATATCAAAAGTTTCCATATATGCGCATATACAAAGGTGCACGTATACGAAATCTATGAAGGCTTCCATATATGTGCACCTCCATATATGCCTTCCTCTGTATATGTGCATATACGAAAGCTTTCGTATATGGAAGTGCGCATATATAGAGGCACTGTATATGTGCGCCTTCATATATGCTCATATATGGAAGCTTCCTCATATGGAAGCGCGCATATACAGAGGCACTGCATATGTGTGCCCTTAGTATATGAGTTCCTATGTATATGCTTGCTTCCATATACAGAAGAACTTATGTATATATGTGCACACACATATATAGAAGCACTTATGTATATGCATGTGCATATACGAAATCAGGCTTCCGTATATGCGCGAGCATATGCGGAAGCACACATATACCGAAGGGATTCTGTATATGTGTGCTTCTTATATGCATTCACAAATATGAAAGTTCTTTCGTATATGCACACACTTTCGTATATGGCTTTGTCGACCATCAAATTTTGAGAAAATGGATTTTAGAATATGTCATTGTCTGTAAATGCGTGCATATACAGAAGAACTTCTGTAAATGCATTGGCATATACAGAAACGCTTCCATAAATGCACATGCATATACGGAAGTGCTTCCATAAATGCGCTTGCATTTACATAACTGCTTCTATTAATGTGCATGAACGTGCATTTACGGAAGCATGGAAGTGCTTCCATATACCCGCAAATACATAAGCACATCCATATATGGAAGTGTTTTCTATATATGCACATACACATAAGCGCTTTCCCTATCTGTGTGAAGCACTTCTGTAAATGCGCGTGCATATATGGAAGAGCTTCTGTAAATGTGTGCACATTTATGGAAGCGTATATGCTTGCAGATTTATGGAAGCATATATGCACACACATATATGGAAGTGCTTTTGTATATGCACATGCATTTACAAAATCCCTTCTATATATGTGTGCGCATTTATGGAAGTGCTTCCATATATGCATGAGCATTTACAGAAGTGTTTCCGTCATTGCACGTGCATATACGAAAAATGCGCTCACATACTCGAAAGTGTAAATGTTTGCACATATACGTAAGCACTTCCGTAAATGCCCGTGCATTTATGGAAGCGTTTCTATAAATGCGCGTGAATTTATGGAAGTGATTCTGTATATGTGTGCACAGTTATGGAAGCCCTTCAGATATGCATGCGCATTTACAGAAGCATGGAAGTGTCCTTCTGTAAATGTGTACGCATATGCATAAGAGCTTCCATATATGCACATGCATTTACAGAAGTGCTTCTATATATATGCATGAATTTACAGAAGTGCTTTCGTAAATGTGCGTGCATATATGAAATCACTTCCGTATATGCACGAGCATTTACGAAAGTGCTTCTGTAGATGCACACACATTTACAAAAGCACTTCTGTATATGCGCACGCATATATGGAAGCACACTTCTAGATATTATACTGTAGCATATACACTAGTGTATATACACTAATGTATATTATACTGTAGTATATACACTAGTGCATATACACTGGTGTATATTGTACTGTAGTATATACTCTAGTGGATATACTAGTATATACAAGTATATACACCTTCCTTATGTAGATGCACATATACAAAAAGAGAATATACATAGGTGCTTCCAGGTATGTGTCTTCTTTCTGTATATGCACATATAGACATATATGTGCATATATGGAAGGAAGATATATATATGGAATGAAAACATATATATGAAAGCACTTTCTTATATGCACATATATGAAATGATGCATATACATAAGAGATTCCATATATATGCATATACATAAGGCTCTTTCATATATGTGCAGATACGGCAGGAAGGCCTATACCTGGAACACTTTCATATATGTTCCTTCTGTATATTCACATACACGAAAGGAAGTTGCATACAACACATCAATATATGCACATATACGTAAGGAAGGCACATTTTGGGAAGAAATTACGTATATGTGTCTTCTGTAAGTTTCCAAAGAAAGGCTCTGATTCATCATGTCAATTCTTTTCTTTCTCTCTCTTCTTCAATGATTTCTTGAAGTCTCTTCTTCCTTGTTGATTTTCTTCCTCTATTACATATATTTCCCATCACCACAATGACCAATTCGATATAGATTATCTTTGGTGCTCCTTAATTACAAGCTTGAACAAATGATGAATATCTTCTTTGGTGCTTTTGAATAGTAGATTCTTCAAGACAACTTCAATTATTTATATTTCCCATCACAATATTGATGAATGAGAAAATTTGTCCTTGGTGCTCCTCAATTACAAATAAATGAAAGTTAAATATTGAATTTTTCTCTCTCCAATTACAAATTGTTCCTCATAAATGTTCTTCCACAATTGTATATATTCACCATAACCATGAAATCGCAAATGATTGTTGATGATCTTATATTTGGTTCTCTTTAATGGGGGATTCTTCAAGCTTGTTGTTTTTCTTCAATTATGTTAATATAACCCAACACCACAATGACCAACCCTAAAAATTGTCCTCAATGTTGCATCTGCATAAGAAAATGAATGATAGAGATGGTGAATTGTGAATTTTCAAATAGAGAGCTCATGTTCCTCTTCAAAGACAGTCGTTGTTTCCTGTTAGTAGTTTGCATAATGTAAGAATGACTGTCGAAAAGGGACAAGGCATTTTTTATAGTCTTAAAAAAACATGAACACATTATTGAGAGAAAAAAACACACAGACGTTATGTACAAGAGAAATACACACATGTTATGGAGACCCACAATAAATGGGTTTGGTGCACGACTAGCGCAATGAATAAAAATCATAGTTTTCATCATCAAGACTTAGGAATAATTTTTCTTTGTGTTGTAATATAGATACCATTAGGAGGATTTAACAACTAAGGATGGTTCATAGTCCCTTGACCATGGTTGGGGGAGGAAACTCAAGAATTATGCCCTAAAGGTAGTTTTTAAGGCTTGAGCTCCATGAACAAGGCATCAAACCTGCACCTAAGACCTCCCTGTGTGATCTTTTGTATCCGAGAGAGAATATGGAGTCCATTAGGACGATTTTATCACTAGGACCAGATCCATAGTCATGGTTGAGGGAGGAAACCTAGTCCTTAGGCCCTAAAGGAATCCTATAGACATATAGGGCCAACAAAAACACCTCAAACCAACACACATGATATCTTAAGGGTATCCTCAACCATTAAGTTGGGATATGGCCATGATTAGGATTTTTTTAGCATTAGGTATGGAGGATAAGGTGTTAATCATGATTGGTAGATAAACCTTTGATTTTAGGTTGTAAGCTAGATTCTCGGTTCAAGGTCCATGAATGACTTCTTGAATCACCATATATGACCTCTCAAGTTGATATTTTTCATTTGAATGGAGATATGGGAACCATTAGGGGTTTATAAGTACTATGTATGTGTCTCGGGCACTTAGACATAATAAGGGGAGGAAACCTAGGTCTTAGCCCCTAGAAGATGCTTCTAGGCATCTAGATCCAAGAATGATGTGTCGAACAACCTCAACAGAGCCTTCCATGGTATCATTTACCTTGGAATGAGGATGCTAGTGCCGTTAGAACATTTTTATCACTAAGTACAAGTATTAGTCCCCTTGACATGGGTGGGGGAAAACACTTGGTCCTTAGGCCTTAAAGGAGGTTGTTAATCATTTAGGGCCAAAATTGATGCCTCCAACCACCACACATGATGTTGAAAGGGAATACTTTGACTCTTAATGGGTATATGAATTCTATCATCATTTGTTGAATCTTTTTGACATCTAGGGCTAGTCATGTCCCTTACTCACCAGCCCTCCCTACCTTTGTATTTCCATCTCTCTATCTCTATGTGTGTGTGTGTGTCCATTCCCACTCTATCTCTCACACCCTCTCTCTCTCTCTCTCTCTCTCTCTCTCTCTCTCTCTCTCTCTCTCTTACCGTGTCGTGTGTCCCTCCCTCCCCCCTCTCTCATAACCTCTCTCCACCTTATGTATACCTCCCTCACTATCTCTGCCATCACTCTCTCTCTCCGTATATGCATGTGTGTATATAGACATGTGCATATATGGGAGAGCTTTCATATATGCACACAAGCATGGTAGCACAATGCATATATGAACGCTTCCATATATAGAAGAGCGATTTCATATATAGAACAATGCTTGGTTATCTAAGAATTCCTTTCCATTGCAATATATGTCATGTATACTAGTGTATATTATATGTATATTTACTAGTGTATATTTTAGTGCATATATAGAAGCATTGGCCAACTTCTGCTTCACATTTTATACTCTCTCTCTCTCTCTCACATCGTCTGTCTCTCTCCCCTTTCACTAACCACCTCCCCATCCAATCTCTCTCTCTCTCTCTCTCTCTCCCCCTTCTTGTGTTCAAGTCAGCAAAACTTCATAGTAGATATTAGTCATCTTTAACATTCTTTCCTTCAAGAATTCACACTCTTTCACTTTTGTATGTATATACCAGTATATACACTAGTGTATATTATACTGCTATATACACTAGTGACTGGTATATACACTAGTGTAGTGTATAATACACTAGTAATACACACTAGTGTAGTGTATATACCGGTATATACACTAGTGTATATCATACCGTTATATACCGGTATATTAGTCATCTTTTGCATATTTTCCTTCAAGACTTCACACTCTTTCACATTTGTATGTATATACCAGTATATACACTAGTGTATATTATACCGTTATATACACTAGTGACTGGTATATACACTAGTATATATACCAGTATACACTAGTGTAGTGTATAACGATGTGTATATACCAGTATATACACTAGTGTAGTGTATAACGATGCGCATATACCAGTATATACACTAGTGTATATTACTAGTGTAATGTATAACAATATATACACTAGTGCATATACCAATGTATACACTAGTGTATATTGTGAGTGGTTAGTGTATATACCAGTGTACATACTGGTATGTACAGGTGTATATACATTACTAGTGTATGGGACTCAAAAACACCTCAATGGGACTTAAAATGGTCCCATTATGCAACATTTTCAACATTATTTTACATGCATTTGGGGACCTCAAGGACTACTTTTAGATGTAAAAAATACTTTTGGACACCATGTATATTTCAAATAGCATCAAGATGTTTTAATGGTCAATTTACACTTTTGGGCGAAGTAAATAAAAAAATATTGAAGTAGTCACTTTCAATTTTTAACAATGACAATATAATTTTTCCTTTAACATCACCTTCTAACATTGTCTTTTCCTTCTAGTATATACAACAGTGTATATACTAGGTATATATACACTGGTGTATATACCTTGTATATACACTGGTGTATATAATAGGTATATATCCTAGTGTATATACTAATATTGAGTAGGTAGGTTTTGTGCAATGTAAATGGGTATCGAGGTCTAAAAATGGGTTAGGGGGGGGGAACCGGTCTATATTCTAGTTATATAGATCGATGTATATACCTAGTATATACACTAGTGTATATACCTAGTATATACACTACTTTATATACCTGGGTCAGTGCAAGCTAATGAGGGTCACTTTTGGCACATTAGATGCAATAGAAAACTGAAAAATCAGGAATCCCTCAACTTAATTGTTTTTTCTGAGATACTTACACAAAATATCTTGCTTTGAAGTAAAAATATTAAATGCAGGAAATTGAATCATGTTTCCAAATATATAAGGTTTATGTATTGAATTTTTTTATAACTATGTCAAATTTCATTTTTTCTAACAATCACTTTTTTAAGGCAAATGATAAGGTATATGTTTTTTGTGGGTGCATATTTTGATGGCCTAAATGATGCTTTCAGGATACAAAACTTTGCAGGCATGTAGAGAACATACAACACTAGTGCAACGCTATTTTTAGAAAATAAAATTAGTAATTTTTATTTTTATTTTTTATAATTATCTAAGTGATAATTCCTCGAAAATGGTACGTCTTTTGTGGGTGCAGCCTTTGAAGGTATTTATGAAATAATCATGAAATGGTTTTTTTCTTGAATGTAGAGGTCAGTGTCTTCTAGTGCACCATATATATTTTTTTAAAACGATTATGAATTGAAAAAGTTATGGGCAAAACACCAACAACATGTATTTTGAGTTAAGGAGTTAGGACACAATAGAAATTGAAAACAAATAGGAAAATATAATATTTTTGAATAAAAATTACATATTTAGAATCCGCAAGCCACATGTATCCAAAAAAATCCAAAACTATCCAAGCCACATGTACATGTATCCAAAACTATCCAAGCCACATGTACATGTAAGTGAAATGTCAATGTACATGTCTCCAAAAGTACATGTATCCAAAACTATCCAAGCCACATGTACATGTATCGAAATGTACATATATCCCATAAGACACATCAAAACTCAAGCTTCCTCTTGTTCTTTTCTGACATTGATCCTCTAGGAACAACTCTAGGACTAGTGTGCGTCTCTGGATCCTGCAAATTAAATATCAGTTGTTAAATTCAACTAACTATGTACTAATACATTAGCTCAATAAAACACCATATCT
The DNA here is from genome assembly GCA_001517045.1 of Pseudotsuga menziesii. Taxonomy (NCBI): domain Eukaryota; kingdom Viridiplantae; phylum Streptophyta; class Pinopsida; order Pinales; family Pinaceae; genus Pseudotsuga; species Pseudotsuga menziesii. The sequence goes on along the minus strand of LPNX011058113.1, from coordinate 160,400 downwards.
AAATTAACTCAACAATTATCAACATGTTCATGGACATTGCATGAAACACTTGGTCATTAATGGACATCTCACCTCAACGATAGACTATGACAAAGGGGATTGTGTTCCTTGTGTAGCAGATGGAGCTGTTGGTTGAACATCAAGGATGGTCGCATCCATGGTCAAACTAGAGGGGGAAGGAACTGGTGGTGGTGGTGGTGGCTACAATCACCAAAAGTTGAAATAGTTAGACATGTGCACGAATAAACAATAGACAACAATAACAGACTATGTCTACATCATATTCAAATAGTTGTACCTCTGTGTGGCTTGTTGTTATTGCAGATGCCACATTGACTGCTGCATCAATAACTCCTGTTGCTAGTGACTACAATCACCAAATGTTGAAATAGTTAGACATGCATGAATAAACAATAGACAACAATAATAAACTATGTAAATATCATGTTGAAATAGTTGTACCGCTGTGTGACTTGTTGCCATTGCAGATGCATCACTGACTGCTGCATCAACCATCCCTGCGAGGTTTGCAATAGAAAAATTTGGATCCTGATGCATTAAACATGCAAATCAAACATTGACAAAAAAAATTTATGCATTGATTTTCAAGTTAACCGACAAATATCATTGAAGGATATACATTACCATGGTATCAACAGCTTCATGGTCGTGGACAACTGGAGTCTTGCTAAGAGTAGGCCGCCTCATATACACATGAACCTTGTTCACGTATGGCCTAGGAGGAGATACAAATCTAGGCAATGGTCTAGATGTTTCGGTTGGTGCCTATAGTCAGCAAGTGTTCATGTAGTTAGACATGCATGATTCAACGAACATACATGTATTTAAAAAATGACATTTTTAATCGTCTACCTGGAGCCCAGATGTTTCCTTGGTCGATACGACCAGGGATTCTACCTCCATATTAGATTTCCCTAGTGAAGGATATGGCATCTTCAAGTTTAATAATTGTAAATATTAGACCGTAGATAACATTAGTGAACTAACATGTACAGTATGTGGAAATTAACAAATTAACAATTATTAAAAAAACTCAAAATTTAAAATGTTTACCTCAGTGTGAGATACGACAATGGGTGCTATATGGATCTCTCCACCAACGAAGGGATCAGTGGATGGAATGTCATGCCCCCCTGTAGAGTCTGGAACATCAGACTCTGGGGCATCGCTGCTGGCATAAAGCATCAACTACAAGTTCAAAAAATTAATATATTAGCTCAAACTATACATATGTGTACAAAGAGGAAAATAAATAAGGAATTTATTACAATTAACCATCTACATACATCACTCAAAAAATCACTGAAGGAAACATATGAGGAAAGACCCTAGCAGGGACGACCACACGATGTGCACTTGTGAGGCTCAAAACTAGGATGGGGATGTCCTGATGGTGCTGCACTAGTGGGTGGTACTGTACTAGAATATGGTCCTGCATCGTGATGACCTTGTGTATGTACCACACCAGGGACATATGTCCCTTCCTTACCCATATGCTGAACCATAGTGCTATGAAGAACAACCGCTTGTGCCAAACTCAAATATGCATCATGAGTATGTGGAATCACACGATGTACAGGTGGGACATCTGGCCCAGGAAACTACCTGCGAGGTGTAGGGATAGGGAGATCAAGGTCTCGAATCCTAGCATTGGTTCTGTTTTGGGGAATCCCCCCACTGATCCCCTGAAACTGCAAGATATCAAAATAGTTTACGTGTTTACCCAACATGAACTCTACATACATCTTTCGAAGGAAATACAGGGGGATTTCCCTGTTGTTATGTGGTGGCATATGAAAAACCATATACCATCTATTCATCTAGTTATCAACAAATGGTTGAAATGTGCACCACTCAATAGAGATATGAGGCTTGTTTGCATTTGGGATTTCCCCCGTCTGAGGGTCCCTAAACAATGAAAATACATGCTCTTTGGATATTTTCAACTTTTTAATTGCATTGTAGTCTATCCCATCAGTGTATTCTTGTCTTTTTCTTTCTCTATATGATGTAATATCATATAGTATATTGCTTGATAATTAAATAGTCTCAACAATTGCATCCAAAGTGGATGCAAGTGAGCGACGAATCCTGTCACCACCACTAAAATCTGTACTAAGTCCCCTCAAGTGGGAAAGCTCAATCAGTATCTCGACATTTGTGTCCATAGCCACAACTGCAATAAAAAAATCAATAAGAAAATCATTAGAAACATATACATGGCATTCATTTACATACATTTAAAACTTAAAATTAAACATTTAACAATTAAAAAGTAAGTTTTGTTCAACTTCTTTTCCATGCACACTTGGGTTTAAACTTCTTTGAATTTCAGAGTGTTATTTTGACATGTTTTGGCCTATGTGTCCCTTGGATATGTAAAAGACATGGGCGAGGGACTGTTAGGATATGTGAGGCAAGAAAATGGGTGATACAGGGCTGCCAACAATCCTCTAAATATAATTGACTCGATCATGGTTGGGAACACTCTCACGACACACTCTAGGTAGTTCATGGGTGTTCACCATTTCCATTGTTGTATAAACATGGAAACCAACCAAAAGTGACATGGGAAAATGGAGAATTTGTGGACTGGAATACAATTGGTTGTAGATGAGCTTAGAGGCTCGACATGTAGAAATATATTACCCATTGTTTTTACTATTTTAAAAAACGGTTGATAAACCTAGTGATGCAGGGCATAGACTGTTTGAGTAAAGTCATTTATGACTTTGATGGTCAAGGGAACTTAGGGAGATCTAGGATCTCACATGTTTCTAATTTGCTTTATTTTGTTGAGAGGTTCAATAAAGAGGATAAGGATACTAGATCCTTTTCCCAATGTAATTGATAGGGTTAGTTGAGCATTTCTAGAATTGTAGCATCTAGTTGGTGCTTTGTCAAGTGAGTCTCTCATGTTATAGGATCAAAGAAGTAGAATTCAAGTTGTATTTAGTTTAGGTGATGACCTTTAATTAATTATCTTTTGGTAGCTCTATAAATCTAGGGTAAGAGCTGCATGATGATTATGAACTCTTCGACGGTGTGATGCATACCGGGGTTGTATGGTGGTGTCAGGACGTTTTGACTTGTAATTCGATATCACAGTGAGAAGGTTCGTATATTTCAACTTTTTTTTGTCATTACGATAAGGCCAGGGGCACGAAGGGTAAGTCATATGCAGAGAACAAGAGCAAAGTGTCGAGGAAGGTATAGTTAAAACACAAATGAGGTGGGTGCTATAACCAAAAAGTGCACATATTTTAGTGGAAAAATGGCGGTGGCTGCTAAAACTGGAGAAAATAATAAAACTAGTCCTAGTTACTAGTTTTAACTCTATGTTTAATATATATTGTTGATTTTTATATAATACACTGTTTTATGTTTAAAAGGGTAGGCCCGAGAGGCACTTTGTTAATGTGTTTTGGCATTTAGTTAAGGGTGCTTAACTAAGAGGCAATGTATAACTACACACACTTGTGATGAAGTTTTGATTATGTTCATGGACAAATGATTGTGATGAAATTTTGATTATGTTCATGGACAAATGATTGTGATGAAATTTTGAGAAACCAAGTTACTAATTTTTTATGCATTTTTTCTATTCATGCTTGTGCATGCATTTCATCTTGGTATGGAGATTTCCGAGGAAAATTATTCAATTAGTATCATGGGGAAATGGCCTTTGAGGGTTGGAAATTTGGGTTTCATGTGGATGGATACATTGTATAAAGGGAGGAGTTTTATATTTTTCGATTTTTTGTTGCATTAGGAATTTTTGAGTTCTTGAAAAGGAATTCATTGTAATTATTCACTCATCTTGGTTGAGGGAGATGTGAATTTAATTAGAGATTGGGTTGTTTCCAATTTTCTAAATAATACAAAATTTGGTTGTTTTAAACTATTAAAAAACCGTAATTTAGGTTTAGAATTGAAAAAAAAATGCTATGGGTGAATGAATTACCTGATTAGATGACAATTCACCAGTGGATTTGCCTCCCCTCCAACTAAATTGGGCTCCTCCAATACTCCACGACATCCAATTCGCTCCAATTCACTCCCGATATTCACGTTCCTAATGGTATAATGCACCGCAGGTTTCGGGACTGTGTATATAAATTAATTTTAATTTTACAAATCACGTATGTGTTTTATAACTACATATCATGTACGCGTTTTGTAGTTATATAACGCGTACGCATTTTGTAGTTATATAATGCAATATGTTTTCCTATCCTACATGTCCCATGACATGTCAGGCTCGGGTTTAACCGTAGCAAGTGATATGTAGCAGAAACACGTTATATTTTTATGTAATGTGATCATGTTTTCAAAAACTAGGATTGCATCTAAAAGGTCCCTCATCTTCTTGCACTGACCCACCTACTATATACACCAGTGCACATACCTAGGTAGTATATAGACTAGTGTTTATACCTAGGTAGTATATATATTAGTGTATATATTAAAACTAATATATATACCTAGTATACTAGGTATATACTACAATATATATACACCAGTATATATACCTAGTATAGACACAAGTGTATATATCTAGTAGTAGTGTATATATACTAGGTATATACACGGTATATACGTTGGTGTACATACTAAATATGCAGTAGTACCGATACTTAGTATACTAGTGTATACACTAGTATATATACCTATTACAATGTTAGTATATACACTAGTGTATATATATAATAACAAATACTGTCAATGTCAGGTCTAGATGGGAAGCTTGTGACTTTCCCATGAGCACAATCCCAATGGCTCAACTCTTTGCCACTGGTCATCCAACCACCTCTATGAATGGAAGAATCAAATATAGGAAATGCGTCTATTGCTTTTGAGAAGGGGATGGTGCTCTCGTCAAATCACCATGTATGAGTGTGGGAGCCTCCTTCTCCTCACTTGGAACCAAGAGAAAGAATCCCTTCACCCAATTATCATCCTCATGCACCATGGTAGTAATAGGAAATGCATAGGATGAACAGTTATGAACCAAATCGAAATATTTGCAATATTCATCCACCAATAATGTGGATAGATCCTTGTCTCCCTTGATTGGTCCATCGTATGTATCATCTTGTGCCTCCTCCAAAATTATACAATTTCTGCCAAAAGGTAGCTTCAAATCTCTCTGAAATAGTGTAACTGCTTGGTATTCATTTTGTTTTCTTGCAGCCTTCTCAAACAACTGCAAATCGAAATATACCTCATGATGCATTATCTCATGAGGTTCCCCCTATGAAACATGAATGCATTAAACCATTGAATTATTGATTGAAAGAGAAGAAAGTGGAAGTGATCTTCGAACATCAGCTAGGATAAAGTCTACTTCTAGGATCCTGGGAGTGCCTTCCATATATGCACACATATACATAATAGCATTTTTGTATATGTGTGTGCATATGCAGAAGAGCGCTTCCATATTTGCATGTGCATATATGGAAAATTTCTTCCGTATTTGGATACGATTTCGTATATGCGTATGAATATATAGAATACTGCTACCGTATATTTGCGCACATATACGGAAGTGGTTTCGTATATGTGCATGCATATATGGAAGAGTGATTCCATATGTATGGAAGGTGCTTCCGTATATGTGCACGCATATACATAAGCACTCTTTGTATATGCACATGCATATACGAAAGTGCCTTTCATATACAGAAGCACTCTTACGTATATCCACATGCATATATAATTAGCATATACATAAGTGTATATATAGCTAAGCATATATGTAACTAGTATATACACACTAGAATATACACTAGTGTATATTCCTAGTACAATATATACATGTTAGTGTATATAACTAGTAGGGTATACACTACCTAGTCCCGCTAGAATATACACTAGCATACATACATACCTAGTCTTGCTAGGATATACACTAGAATACATTTTTTGAAATGCTTGAAAAAAATGGATGAGAATCAGAGGGTCTTTCTTTGTTTGGAAAGGTATAGAATGTGTATAGAATATAATTCAAATAAGATTACCTAGTTCTACGTCAACATAAGAGCTACTAATATAGGGAATCAATTTTTGTTGGATAATCCATGAGTGTGTTCCCATTAGGAGCAATGTCACTGTCATGAAAACACCACATCTCAACTCCTAATTTAGTTAGAAACTCAAAATTCACATATGTATTACATACATGCCAAGACTAGTATATAGCATACCAAATATTTGAGTATCAACACAAAATAACTAGTATATAAACTAGTGTATATACTTGGTATACACCAGCATACATACCTAGGATATATACACTAGTGTATAGTCGTGTCTATACACCAATGCATATATAGTATATACACTTCATAAAGCTTAGTCAGTTACTAAAGGTTTTCTTTAAAAACAGTTATATAGGTTATAAAGAAACATGTTCTCCATATGATAAAGATAATAGTGTACACACTATTGTTTATCTTGATAAGTGTTCTAATTAGAAGATTCATGAAATGCATGTTAAGAGTGTCTTCTCAGATTGTGGATTTCATGAAGAAATATATATAAGTCCTATATTTCATTCTCCTACCAAACAAAAGTTATTTTGCAAATTAAACAAGTCAGTATAGGGGATCAAACATGCAATTAAGGATTAGTATGAAAAATGATGCATAGTTCTTACATAATGGTTCCTAAAGGTGTTGATCTAGTCCAAATTTAATGCCCACCTTGTGAATGATGATGTGTCCATTGTTGCGTGAATGATTTAATTTTTAGTAGAAGTGGGACCTCCTGATTTGATATATAAGAGATTGATATTAACCCTAGTCTTTATAGGATTAACTTAAGCATATTACATTATTATGGGGGTTTTTAGATCTCATAGATATATGATATTTTTTTAATTTCATAGCCTAAATGTACATTGGATTTATTTATTCGATTTAATTTGACAATTTGTAAGTTTGAACCTACATCATTTAAACATTGATTAAAACTCATTGTTGATCATGGAATGTTGAATTTTGTACCTTGGAGGTGTTCTCTTATTATGATTTTGTGCCCAAGTTATTAAATGGGAAAAGTGATATGAACCTTGCATTAATTTCATGTGATATGAAATTAAGTTCACTTTATGAGATACAAAGTGACTTTGCGAGGCAACCCATTGCTAGTGGTATGGTAGAAGGGATATTGAGTGGATCTTCAGTAGAAAGCACCTCATTGTAGTAAGGGAACCTGTTGAGGCCTGGAAAATCACAGGTAACAATAGTTAGGGATTCTCCCCAATAAATGTTCCCAATTAGCTCGTTATTGTTTGGTATGGGGAATATGTTCGATTTACAGTCCGACTACCGTAGGTCAAGTAACAATTAAAGTGTTTTACCGGTTATGGCCCAATCCACTGTGTATATTTTTAGTTTATTGATGTTTAAGGTATGATGTGCAAGTGCCTAACTAAAATACAGATGATAGAGATAACGAGGAGGGTCACAATGTGATGCGCAGGTTCTTACCTCTCTCGCCTCTAAATCACAACAGCAAGAAACTAACTAAAACTTGCCAACCTATCCCTAGGGAGAAAAACTATCATTAATGGTGAGTAACGTACTGTAGTGCATGCATAAAGAAAAATCACAGATAGCTGTTAACGTTTCAGAACACATGAACATCAATAGAAATATAAACAACAAGATAGCTTATTGTTAATTAAAACCTTCATTACTCAATGTGGAAGTTTTCGCAAAAATAAACCAGAGCACATTCATAACATGAAAAAAATTCAATGAGTTAGAACAATCTCACAGTTAATGGAAACAAGCTGAAAAAGAAATAGTTCATATCCAACTAGCCCATAGCAAACATTTGAAAAAATCCACAGAAATTCCTCCAGCAGAAACATATGATTCTTTATTGTAAAATGAAATAGTTCTTCTTACAATAATTTCTCAAGATAGTCTAGGAAAAATGTCCTTTCTTATCTAAAACTCTCCTATATTTATACAAAAAAAAACAAAACTCTTGGGCTGCCCCTCATTGTCTCTTGAGCTTCCCCAACCTTTCATTTTCCAAAATTTTGTCCCGTAGCTTATGCACATAATTTATACAATATATTACATTTTAAATCAATATTTCCAAAACACTTTATGAGAAAGGGCCAGCTTGCTTTCTGATGAACTTCTTCCATGCATGAGCATCTGCGGCTATGCCTTCAAACCCAGAAGGCTCAAGAAATCGAATATTAATTTCGTATTTAGCAGCTTGGGTCTTTACCCCCTCTATCCTGGTAGGACTTAGGCGCAGATGGTCTTCTAATAGATGTGTGCTCACGGCTGCATGTGCTACTGCATTTTTCAAGATCCACTCATATAGGTCCTTGACCTGCTGAATTTCTTGCTCATCTTCTTGGTACTTGTCTTGTAGATGTTTTAGAAACAATTCATGCTCCGGTAGCACATCCAATCTCTTTTCTGCAGAAGTCTGACATCGATTGTATCTGGAGAGCACTCTCTTGCAATATTTAACACATGCTGCCTTTGTCTTATTCACTATTTTCTTAAACTCTTCTGCTACATTAATCGTAAATTCCAGTAACTCATACTCTTGTTTTAAAGTTTGTTGATCCTTTACTGCTAGATTCGGGAGAGATTCCTTATTTGTTTCTACCCAGACCATTCTTCCTTTTAGAATCTCCAAAATATCTTGAGACCTATCCAAAAAGTATGAAGTGGTGTCTATAATTTCTTCTAGTCTGGTGTCTATCTGCAAAATTTTACACCTTTCATCTTCTATCCGTATCTGTATTTGATGGATCCTTTTTCTTTGAATCAAAACATGTTCTTTCAAAGGCTGGATGTCGGTTTTCTGCTCCATAGCATCCTTAAGTGATGCGGTCAATGAATCTTTCTGCTCTTCTAAAGCTGCCACCTGCATCTGATACCGCTTCTCCTTTTCCTCTACAGTAGCCTTCTCCATTTCTAACTCAGTAACCCGAATCTCCAACCTGTTCTTCTCTTCACTTAAATTCTCATATGATAATTGAAGATCATCTTTTTCATTCTTTAACATGTGATGCTCTAACTGTAGCTTTTGTAATTCAACTAAGGTAGCTTGAGCATTCCTTTCTGTGTTCTCTGTAGATATCTCTATAGAATTCTTATCCTCTTGCAGAGTCTGGAATTCCGTTCTTGAAGTCTCGACTTCTCCCATCATATCTTTATATTTTTCTTTTTAGCTTTTGTCCCTCATCTCTTTCCTTCTTTAATGTTTCCTTTAGCTGGGCCACATTCTTCCGTGATTCCTCTAGATCGGTCATGAGCCTGTCCACGTTGTCCTCAGTTGATAGGGTTAAAGCTACCCCAACTCTTGCTATCAACCGTGGGTCTTTATGCGTACCATGTACCAATGTTTTGTCTGTCACCATTTTTCCTTACTGTTCCCCAATATCTATCTTCTTCTCAGTTCTTTTAACGATTCTTTTTTTTTCTTTGTCGAAAAAAATGGTATTAACATTAGGAACCTCCTCCCCTTCGGTAGGCATGAAAGGGATCAAATTTATCTCAGAAAATGAAGCTTTTCCTAATATGCTGCCAGAAGATGCAGCAGGTTCCAAGGGATCAGGATCAGATTGTCCTTGCTCTTGATCTATTTGGTCTTGTACTCCTTGTGTATCAACTTGCTCTGTAGTTTGCTGATCCTTTTGGGATCCTGTTAGTATCAAACCCTCACTTTCTTCTTGTTTCTTCTTGATTTCAACTTCTTCTTTTCTTTTTCTTTCTTCTTCTTCCTTCCTAGCTGCTTCCTCTGCAACTCGCTTCTTTTCCTCCTCTTTAGTTCTTAAACAACGTTTTGCTTCCTGTGCTAATCTCCTAGCATCTTCTTCTCTCTTCTTTTCCTCTTCATCTTCTAATTTCTTAGCCTTTTCCGAAGTTTTGCCTTTTCCACCCATAGTAGTTACTTTTTTCTTGAATCTCTTCTTGAGGGCGGTTATGTTCCTTGCATTTTGAAATGTCTCCTCATCTTTATCCCAAAAATCGGTATATTCAAAATGAATTCCTGCTTCTTTGCAGTAGTCAGCTACTTTGTTGTGGGAGTCGTTCCTATGAAAATTCATTTTGCCAAAACGAAAATATTCCAGCTCCTTAACAAATTCTGCCGCCTGCTTTACCCTTGAAAACTTATAGCTTCCAAGTAAGAAAGGTACTGCATGATATGTTGCCTTCTTATGTTCAAACAGAAAATTGCCTACACCATCAATATACAGTTGTCTAACTGCCCCCTTGTGGAGTACATAATCTGTGGCATACTTCGGGAGTAGGGAAGGATATCTGGAACCACCATACATCCTTCCATATAACCCATCCTTTGTCAAATAATAATCTCCAAACTCCTGTATGACTTTGAATGCCTCTTCAGACATGCAATTACATTCAGTTAAGAAAATGAGGGTATATAAGGGCATAATGAAACGCTCACAAATTTCCCTGTAATAACTATGGTACTTATGTGCCCACAACAATTTATAGGCTATGTACACTGGGGTTGTGTCCTTCTCCCAGTTACATCTCAAAGCAGGAAACGACTGAGTGCACAATATGCAATCAATAACGATAGAGCTCATATAAAAATCTAATAGATTTTGAGATACCCCTCCTAAGGCTGTTGATATACATGCAGAGAGACTGTTTGACACTATATTTGCCCAGTTAAAGATGGTTCCTTGCGTAGCCATAAAGAAAATAACGGGTATCCAACCTATCTTGAAGTTCTTTCCATGTGCTCTTCCAAAAATCCTATTGAGCATCAACACAATAAACCTGTAGGGAGCACAGAGAGTAGAGGTGTCATATTCTACGGAAGGTCTAGTTCAGAAATTCTTTCCTGGTATCATCATTCTCTTTACTGTCTCCACAAGGTCCATAGCTATCTCTTTCAACCAAATTTCTGTCAAATAAACCTAGGGTGAAGGTAGATGATAAGCCATAGAGACATATGCAGGGCTATATGCATCATAGCCTTGCTTAGCAGTGTTCTCCAGAATCATTGTCGTTACATCTGCCCTGGGCAGAATCCATCCTATTACTTCTGAACAAGGAAATAACTCGGGCCTCGTAGCTACTTTCATTAGGGATGAATTTTCAATGTTGGCATAGATCATTAGTTCCTCAAAACCGACATCAGGTACATTCTGATTTGCGATCATTCTATAGATTCCCCCCCACTTGTAGTCTGGTTCAACCCCCATAGTGGCTTTGGTATCTTCATAGATGAACTCTACTTTGGTGATGATTTCTACTTCCGGCTCTCCTTCAACCATAGGAGCTTTCTTCTTTTGTCTCTTTGACATGTTTTCGTTATAATAATCACCCTGTCATAGTCAAAGCATGTTCTTAGTCTAATTGAGCTCTTAGCAAGTGTTTAAACAATAAACCAGAAAATATATCAATTTATTTACCTCCTCAACACGCATGCTGTCAAATAAGTTAAACACAGTCTTCTACGAATGAAAGATTTAACAATAAAAATACTGCACACTGCTTCCTAAAATGCCTAAGCTACACTATCTCAAAACCTCAATTAATCGAACAATCCTCCATCTCACATAGGGACTTATCAGACTAATCCTACCGCTAGTTCTCAAGAAAAACCCTACGAGGAACTTGTCCTCAAGAAAAACCCGAACCAAACGAAAAGGAAAATCCTCCTAAGTCCCACAGGATAAGGTAAATGCAAGAAAACGGCCTACTAACCTTTGGATGATCATGAAAAAACCAAGAAAAAGGGTGGTGCAGACAATGAAACGTTTATCTGCACCGTGCCCTAACCAATCGTGCTGGCACAAAACTGTCCATAACGGTTCAATGGCACACAGACTCAGATTCTCCTACTAATGAAAAACCTCAAACAGCTAAACCTTCTCACCCTCAAAGTAAAATATTCATGAAAACCGTAAGGGAAAGCATTCATTTTATGCAAAAAACCTAACCAATGGAAAACCTAATGGCTCAAAAACCAACCATTAAAAGCCCAAAACCAAAACCGTGGTTTACCTACCTGGCAATAGCAATGTAATCGATTGGGTGGAATGAACCTCCACGAGAGCAGAGCAAACAAATCCGGTTCTGATAGCTCGCGCGCGCGCGAACGGTGCAGACGACATAAACCAATGCGAAACGACAAGTCAAAATGCGAATAAAACAATATAATACATGCCCCTTATATATATAACACTCGGCGGGAAACTAGTCGGCGGACAAAACTTAAATCAATCGGAAGGATAGACTGGAGGACTGCCGCAACGGCGGGCGCAAACAAAACTACGGACCCGGGATACATTAAGTGCATCGGACATCGGAACCACTAAGCTCTAAATTCAGATCATCGAAATTAATTTGGATCATCGAAACCGATCCTCCTCTGCAACGTCGAAAAATTACAGTTATATCATCACGAATTTCCTTTTCGGAACAGGTATTGAAACTTGAAAATCCTAAGCTCTAAAGAGTCAGCAAGGAAAAATAAGCTGTTTTCGGAACGTCTCAACACTAGTCTCCCGCAACGTCAGCAATGATAAACACTAGGATTCCGACTTACTCCGGCCAAACATCCCGACGACGATCAAACATAATTGGATATCGAAATCACTAAGTGTTAAGCTCGAAACATCGAACTCGAGGAGAAGAGAAAATGAGCTCCAATGTATCGGCGTGGGAGTCTGAAGCTCTTTCGACAGGCTTGACAGCTTGGCTTCCGCAATGTCGGAAAGATAGTCCACTATGCTTCCGATATTGGAAGGATAGTCAACTAATATTTTGACACAAAAATGAAATAGCACAAGTTTTTCAAGGCAAAAACTAAACTTAGGGCAGCTTAGGTGAGAACAAAATACTTCTAGGCCATATTTAATAAAAACAAATAAAAGGAGGGGCCCTAAAATTGAAAATTTTGGGGACAAAAAGTTGCAGCTGCAACAAAACCACAAGTGACTAATCCTTCATTCAAAATACAAATGACTAACGTCCACCAAAACATAATCTTGTGGAGACATCATAATCATTAGTGAAAAAATAAGGAATGGTAAGGATTTAGTTGGCTTTTTGGGGTGAAAGGTGAAATCCGATTGGAGTTGTATTGTTTGATTTGGAGTGGGTAATTTGAGGATCATTGATAATTTATAGACCATTCAACCTTCCTCTAGAATTGATTCTTGACAATGGATGTTACAAAGGTACATTTGGATTTGATGTTACTAATATACCTAGCGTATAATACACTAGTGCATATACCTAGTATATACATTAATGTATATACTAAGATACCCTCTAGTGTATATACTAAGTATATACACTAGTTTATACATTAGGTATATACACTAGGGTATACATACCTAGTATATACACTAGATATACTAGGTATATACACTAGTGTATACTAGGTATATACATTGGTGTATATAAAACCAAGTATATACACTAGTCTCCCTCTTAACCATGTACGAATTCACCAAGTTCCATTCCTTTAATAACTTGAACAAGCAAGTTAAAACTTGTTGTAACATGATAACCAAGACTCAGATCAATGATAGTTAGTTCCATTGTCCTCATGACATCAGAATACACCTAGGGACATTCTTCTCCCATGATCCCATGGAACATATGTTGTTTATTTCAATAAATTTAAGAACTAGGGTTTTGTTGAGTAACATGCAGTCCAATTTATGCATTGGAGGGATTTTTTTGAAAACTATGCCAAGTGACTTCGAGGATGTTGTAATTTTTTTTTAATTTCAAGGATATTGAGGTTTGGTTGGAAGAAATTAATTGTAATATAGCAATTAAACAAGGTTGTCGCTTGTCCCTATCCTTTTTGTTATTTCTATCGCCAAGTTAGAGGCATGTCCCAACAATTCTTAGCATTTACATCAACAAGTTTAGAGGCATGTTTGGAAGAAGCAAGGTGTGTTCGAGCACAACATTAGTCCGAATAGTCATCCTTTTTCTTCCTTATGTTGATAATATGATTCTTATGGTTACGTGTCCCTTTATGAGGAATTCTCTTGGATTTTTGTTCTACCATGTGTTTGATAGTAAACATTAACAAAACAAAGGCTATGACAATCAAATCCACAAGGATTAATTATTGAGAGGAAGTCACTCCATACAAATAATAATATTGTAGCCCTAAAAATAAGATTAACTAGAACTATAACATCCCAATAATGATTAATGGAGGGTGGAAAGACTATTTTGATATCATGCAAATCAAATGACTTATTGTTAAGGGGGAAAAACTCCTCTTTGAGACTCTCTTCACTCATGTTATCTTATATGGATGTGAAATTTGAGGATGTGGCACCTTTAGAGAATCATGGAGGAAGATCAAGTGAATTCATTTAATCTCAAAATTAAAAGCAATATGCCCCATCCTACCCTCCTTATAAAAGGTATTCATTGTCCATTGAAATGTGATTGTATGGATGTGATTAGGTACTTAATGTGTAAACACAAGATAAGTAATATTAAAGTTTCTTAAATTTCTTTGAACCTCCAACCAAATCACATATTGTTTAATGACATAAACATGCCAAGTCTTACCTCATCTGAGAATATAAAAGAGGAGAAAAATCCGGATACCATTAAAAAACTATCACATCTAAATTTCAATATAAATTGTGATGTTATCAAAATTTTAAAAATAAATAAAAATTAAAATATTATGAAAAATACACTATTCTTAATTTAGAGAATTAGAAATAAAAAAATTAATATCTTTAAAAGAATAATAATAACACTCTCTTTCTAGTTTCATAATAAACTAGGGTGTTGGAAATTCAGAAATAATAAGGATTGAAATTTTTTGTTATTGTAATATAGTTAAGGGGAATGAGAATTATTGTATGCATATGTATACTCACAAGAGTGTCATATACAACAACAGGCATCATCAATTAGTCTTAAGCAATCATCAATTGAAAAAAAAATTCATCAACAACCTCTCTTGAAAATCCATGGCGACATATAGGGCAGTAATTGTGTTTGCAGGGAAGAATACAATCAGAACGATAAATGTAACTGTGTGTTGCAGGGAATTTCCCAGGCTTCACCCCCTATTTCAAATCGTAATTCCTGGCAAACAGGACACTGCCAATGTTTATCATATCTGTTGGCGTTGAGTTTTTCGGCCCTCTTTTGCGAGAAGCAGGCTTTTGGGAATGGCGATTTGTGTGCCCCATATACTACTAGGCCATTTAACCATGCCATGAAGATTTCCAAGTGGAGGTTTTGGATTTGAGAAGATAGGAAAATTGACGACGAATTACTGAAACCTGTATTCCTGCAATGATTGTTTATTATATACACTTTCAACAATATTTAACTCATCAATAATTCATCTAAAAAGTGAAGGCCGCAAAATTTATATCTTAATCTTGTGCTAGTGCTACCCTACCCTCATGTATATGTTTCTTTGAAGAAAATGTTGCTCCATTTTTGTGCCACCATTTTCAAATTTATCTTTACTTGTTTAGCAATTGTTCCCCTCTAAAAAAACTTGCCCAAATGCTCCAATTGAGGTCAAGTTGAATGCTTGAAGTTGGGAATGGTGTATTTTTACCTTCTCTACCAGAATGTAATTACATAGTTTCATTTGGATGAAGAAAATGCCTTGCTATGCTAAAAAGACTTGAAATCTAGTTTTCTTGTACACAGTGGTAAAAATAAAAAGTAATTCTTAAAAACAAGCTTGCACAACCCTCCTTATGCATTTTCTGAGAATTTTGCACATATCATTACCTGAATGGTTATATTGGGCCAAAACCCATGCCTCGGTTTTTCGTGATTTGGCCTCAGGCAAAAAATGTCCTTGGAGCAGAATTGACATTTTTAGATTTCTACGTTTGCTTTCAGTTTGACCACCTCCCATGAGTACCCTATTTGAGATTTATGGATATGGAATAGGAGTCGATCCATGTCATGAATCTTGTGCACAAAACCTATGTGGCGAATTTTGTTTTGACGAAACACTAGTATTTGCTCCATGGTTACAGGATCCAAAAATGACCACTATAGGAATTTTGGTAACCACTGGAAAATTTGGTAATTGCTGCAAATCACTGCTACAGGAATTTGGTAATAGTAATTACTGAAAAAATCGGTAACTGCCTTCCCTTGGGCACACAAATTGAGTTTTTTGGTGATCTAAGAGGTACCAAAACATGTCCTAAAGCTTGAGCAAATTTGATTTTGGAAGAGGATTTCTACGCAAACTAATGACACTTACAAGAACAGCAACAATCATATGTGGGGAAAATATAGGGTTGTCACTATTATTTCATTACAAAATTCTCAAGGGGTCAAGGCATGATAGGAACATGGTATTTGGTCTTTGACCAAATACCATGTTCCTTTGTCACCATTATTTCATTACAAAATTCTCGAGGGATCAAGGCATGATAGGAACATGGTATTTGGTCTTTAAAAAGGTATAAATAACCCCCCTCTAAAGGTTGTTTCCATCCTCGGAAAACAATTTGAGAAATATGGAAAGAAAATGAGATCAACACAAGGAATCATAAGAGGCATACGAAATTTTCCAATTTGAGAAATATGGAAAGAAAATGAGATCAACACAAGGAATCATAAGAGGCATACGAAATTTTCCAAGTACTCTTCTTCTAGCATTCAATGAATTACTGTTAAAGATTAGAAAATAAACATACTTGCACCTACCTGAGAGGTCCATGAGGTCTGTAACAAGTATATGACATCCCGGGAGGCAGAAAAACTGAGTGGTCCATACTGGTGTCAATTGCTGTAAGAAAAGAACGCGGGGGAACCTCGATCATGTGATACTGGGATCTCATAACTGGTAACATAATATTTTGAGAAGATAGCTTTTGTAACTGATATTTGAAATGTTGAGAAAAGTAACTGATATTTGAAATGTTGAGTCGGGTCTACAATGGTGAGTTAAACTGAGGCGAGTGAGTAGAAATTGGATCATGTGGTACTTGTAGCTTGTTGTAAACTTGTAATTGGTAGAATGATGAGTTGTAATTTTGAGATTTAAAATAATCTTCTAACAGAGAAGCAAGTTTGTAGATATGTGATGTAAAAAGAACAATTTAACTTGGATGGAATTTTGATTTTTTTTGTATGGTTCACAGCCTCAACAATTGTGGTTGGCTCTAATTTTGGGAGCCTAATCTCGAAGGACCCAGAGAATTGGATTCATGAGAATTGAACCTCTGAACTCATTATTTATGGTCTACTCAGATCTCCAACCAATTGAGCTACCCCTTGGGGCTAGTGAAATTTTGATGTCATTTTGATTATTTGCAAATATTGTCAGCTAACAAGCTGTTTTCAAACAAAACTTGTCTGATTGTGCCTAAATGGTTTTCACAATAAAAATTTATTATTCTCGAAAAATGCCCACTGCAAGTTGGTTTTGAAGCAATCCATGGTTTGGTGACACCTGAGCAAATTTTCACCATCAAATCTTTATTTGGAGAGAGGAAATTGATAGGAAAGTAAGGTAACTCAACATTGTAAGTGAGCCGAGTTATGTTATTGTATGGTTATGGGTGAATGGTGCAAGAAAGTATGAAAAATTTGTGAAGGAAAAATAAGTTGTAGTCTGTTGTGGTAGTAGTAGTATCATGAAGAATTTAAGATTGATTACATAAACAAATGAAGTATTAGACTTTAACATGCATTGATGGTTGAGCTTGGAACAAGGAAATATATATGCGCATACCATGGTAAATAAGTAGGATGAACAATGGATCTCTTGAGAAGACTTCTGTTGGACTTGCTTGATGGAGTTGTTTGTGAATTTTGACCTAGACCAACAATCGCCATTTTGAGCATAATTTTTGCGTTCATGTTCGGATTGATGTGATTACATTTGGAAATATATTCAATTATATATCTCCAATAGAAACATGCTTTAAAATTTCTTTTATTTTCTATCTCAAACATCTGATGAACAATTAGGGAGATAATTTTCTGTGTGTTGGTTTTAAGACATGTAGCCAGTAATTTAGGCATAACTTTTTCATCGGACATGGAAATGAGGTGATTAAAGTTGGGTTGGAATCTAGAATCCAATGCCTATATTTCTTAGAAACAGGTTTTTAAGACGTGATTATGTGATGTGTTAGTTATGCTAGTGAACAGTCAAGATACAAAAATGTCACAATGTTGATTTCATGACCAATAATGATTAAATTGGCCATGACTTTTTCATACGAAATCAAAACGAGTTGATTAAAATTGGTATGTAAACTATATTCGAGAGAAATATGTTTTTAAATCATTTCATTTTACCTCTCAGTTATATTGATTGTCCCATCTCAGTTTTTAAGAAATTTATGAAGTCAATTTACTACTACAATTAAAAAATGATCATTTTCTCTAAATAAAAAAAAAATTATCCAAGTATGTGAGATTGTTGGTGGCTGTATTTATGATAGTATAATAATTTCATCCCCAAAAATCTCTAATTCTCATCTCATAGATCTTAAATATGGTCTTTATAAAAACTTCGATAATTTGATGAATTTGTAGCAAATATTTTACTTTGTCATTTTATAATGTAAAGTTGGACAAAGAAGAATCCCTTGAATTATTTGATTGTCCTTCGAGAAGCATCCTTATCCTTCATTTTCTTTCTCATTCATGTACATCCCTTATCTTGTAGATCTTCCTGCAAATGGGTTAGTGGATGGAGTGGTTCTTACTACACCACGAGTGGGAATGATTGAAAATATATTTTAACAATAAATATATCTAAGTTTATTCATTCAGTAATAACTTAATTTGGATTTAGTGAAAACGAGTACTTACCAAAGTGAACGCGTCAGGATTTGACACTACACAAATTCTATAATGAGATCGTATTTGTGTCTTAGAGTCTCTAGTCCACCAAATCTAAAATGTTAGTACTATAAGAAATCAAATACAATAAACTATATGTAGAAAATGCTTTGCTTAAAAATTGGTTAAAAAAAATAGTCAACACTCTTTTCAATGTTGATTAAAAAACAATTATTGCTAAAATGACATAATACAAATTTCCCAATTCTTTTAGCATTTCGTCAGCAACAACACCAAAAATGTAAGTTGATTTATATGTCTAAACCCTATTACATTTAATTAACAACCCAATGTTTGTAAACTTGTGAAATGCAAACATCGTATGTGCAAAATTAGATTATTTATAGTATTTATCTACTTTTAAATGATTAATGTCTATTCTACTTATGCTTAAACTTGTGAAATCAACTTCATAAAAATAAATGAAGCACAACACTCTTCATAAATAAAAATCAAGCTCAATCATTCCTAGGAATGATCATGTACTTGGCATCGATCATATTATGGGGTAGGGACCTTCTTGTCACCAGGTAGTCTCCTTGCATGATTTCCATGAACTATTCCTCCTATTGTTAGCAAGTTTTGATAAAATGAAACACGCTTTCAGAATTGAAAATAATATTTTGCGGAAAATAAATAAAAGAAAATCTACACCAATCAACTCTATGATTTCCATGAACTATTTCTCCTATTGTTAGCAAGTTTTGATAAAATGAAACACACTTTCAGAATTGAAAATAATATTTTGCGGAAAATA
This sequence comes from Pseudotsuga menziesii, assembly GCA_001517045.1. Classification (NCBI taxonomy): domain Eukaryota; kingdom Viridiplantae; phylum Streptophyta; class Pinopsida; order Pinales; family Pinaceae; genus Pseudotsuga; species Pseudotsuga menziesii. Next base: position 140,768 of record LPNX011058113.1, on the reverse strand, counting down.
AATAAAAGAAAATCTACACCAATCAACTCTCCATCGTTCCGGAGCAAGCCCATACTCTCTAGAATGGAGCGTCAATGTTAATCTACACCATATTTAAATTAATATAAATGAAAACTACATAAATAATAAAACTACAACCTATAATGAAGCAAGATCTCACAAAATATATCATGAATTGGAGTATTGCTCTAAGTGTTCTCCTCCCCATTGAAATGAAGAAGGAAATCTTATTTGTACATAAACTTGCTTTGAAACTAAGATAAACTATAATTTCCCATAGGGCATAGAATAGACGACAAATGGGTGTACCGTTTGTTGGAATTTTAATGGTTATACAAGATCTTAAAACATTTAGCATCATAAGATCATAACCATATGCAATAAGATCACTGAAAGAAAGACATGCACAACAACACAAAATAACACAGAGAGTTATCTTGGGAAACCCTCTTGGGGTAGAAAACCCAACAAAACTTCCTCAATATAGAATTAGACCAAGTACAGTGAACAAAACCAAGAATAAGACTAGCAACTTCCACTCTCTAGCAGACTGATTCACTCTCTCTCTCGTGAGATTGCTTGAGTGTGAAGTGTGTACAAATAGGGAGGCACATCTTCTATTTATATTCATGAAGCGAGTGACAACTTAAACTAACTAGGTCGTCTTGTTGCTCTAAACAGGGCCAACTTACTTAGGGAGACTCAAAATAACATTTATATAATACTTTTGTGGGTACTATTGCTCTGAATTACAATGGAGGTTTTACCTCATGACTCTTACACGACCAATTACATCAAGGACAACCCCCGAAGGAGGAATAGTAATAATGTAATATAATTACAATAGAATATCTTCCAAAGTTACATTTCTTTAATATTGTTAAGGAACTCCTTGCATAAGTTCACTAGTTCGAAACTTCGTGGGTACGATCCTTACAAAAAAAAGAGAAAAAAAAGACGAACAATAATTAATTCAAATCTACAAATGGTTACAACTATTTTCTATTAATTAGCAAGTCAAAGATATTTCCAAAATCTCTAAGATATTTGATGACAAATCTTCTCCAAAACTCCATGATTTTTCTCTATCCAATTAAGTGACCATCCTAAATCCTCATTAAATATTCAAGGTTTGAAAAGGAAATTCAAATTTAGAACTAAGTGATAAAAAATTACCTTGTTGGAAGCTCTAAATATTCCTAGAGTGATCACCAAACTAATCGAACTTTCAAATATAAGTAAAATAATGTTAGATCTCTAACATTTAATCATAAATTGATTTAAAATACTAAAATAAATGCAATGGAAAATATTGAGCCTAATTACACATATAAGTATTAAAATGAAGTAAAACATGTTTACGGGTAAAAGGTAAAATGATTAAAAGTAGATGTGAAAAGATGGTAATTTGACAACTCAAAATTAATAGTCTTATATATAAAAACAAAACCTTGTGGTCTTAATTGGTTTGTTCCCTACTAGCAAATAAAGCAAGATTCAAATCTGCACTACTCCCAACAACTATACTTCCTTCTTTGATTCGCCAGCTATTGTTATTATTCCCTAAACTACCTCTAGGTTGTGTTTCTAAATCATAAGAGATTGATTAAAAATTACCTCACTTGATTTCAAATGCACAAACGATAGTGATTTATCTATGATGTCTTTGCTATTTTCTTGGTTGTACCATGTCCATTGGATTGTCTTATTCTACACATTTGAATAGTTGGAACACATTCTCAATTGCCTCACGTGGTTTGATAATTATGTCTCCTTATATGAATTGAAAAAGAAATCGTGCATGACCTTCATCGTATCGTCTAGAGGTCTTATCTTCCTTGGTTCTTCTCATTGTCATTCCTTCACTCATTAATATTTATTTCTATTTCTTTAACCATTGGTTGACCTCCTCTCCATGCTTCCACAACTTCTCCAAATTCATTGAATGTGACTCATTACTTCTCTTATGAACACTACAAGGAAAATACCTTTTGATAGAGATTTTTGCGGACGCTTTTCTAAAAAGAGCCAAAATATCCATTTATAGTGGAGGTTGTTGTGGAGTTTTACATAATGCACTACTATTTGAAACCTTCGTTCATTGTGGAAGTTTATTTTTGAAAATTTTCCAACTACAACACGCATTAGGGAATTTCAAATACCATAACACATAGGTGTGTCAACGTACATAACACACCAATTGTAGCCACAAATACACATCGTTGGCTGAAAAAAAACATGTTTGTTTAAAACGATGCATTTCAAATCCCCTAATGCACCGGGGCATCCACATACATAAAACACCAATTACAACCACAAATACATGCTCCTTGGGTGGAAACCATTGTTTCTTTTTAAATGTATACATGTTCTAAATAGAATAACACACCAGTGCGCTAATGTCCTCCATGCACCAAATTCAACATTCCTTGTTAATTGGCGCTTGAAATAATCTTTTCCCTTGCCATTCTCTAATGGTGTGCTTGTAGATAATGAATGCACTAGGGCAGACCATCTTAGTGTGCATTGTCATGGGGTAAAAATAAAAGCATTGTGTGGAAAACTATTTTATTTTTATAATGATTATCGATAATTTTGTCTCTCAAATGCACTAGAGCATCGTTAAACTGAGAGTATCGGAGTAAGGTAAAATAATAAAAAATCTAGATTACATACTATTTTTATATTTTGATTTTGATTATCGATGCGTTATAATAAATGGATCACATTTGTGTTTCTTTTAATTAAGAGCGCCAGAGTAGGGTAAAATTAAAAAAAATGGACGAAATACTATTTTTATTTTTTATATTCATTAACAGAACATTTATCTCTTACAAACACACCAACACGTCCTATACTTAGGTGCACCATAACATGGTAAATTTAAAAAATTACCGCAGTAAAAAATCATTTTACCATCCTTACATGCTCTAGACCACCTAAGCACCAGTGCCACTCTTGACTCGTTGAAGTGCCTTGCTATCCGTTCTCTCTTATGGTTGGCATTATTTTGTCCATTGCTTCCTACGTGGCTTTCAAATTTTTCCAAACAGTAAATTTTTTTATTCTTTTGTGTTCGTGGCAACGATGCCTTCCCGATGCACAACTACTATCTAAGTAGTATATTTGTTACCTTCTAATTTAAGTTTTTAGCGGATTAAAATTTGAAATTAAGTTAGAATTTACCATTTTTAATAAAAAAATTAAAATTTATGCACAACGCGTTTGAACTTTGAATTGTTCAACTCAAATTGGATAGTTTAGTTCCCCATATATATACTAATAGGGTGCACCTTATTTTAATCACCACATAATGCACTGTCTTATTGATGCTTTCCATATTAATGGACACGTCGCTCCATCTCAATAAAAATATGCATTGTTTTTTGTGGTGTGTGTCATTTAGAACAGAATAACCTATAGACCCGACCATTTGCATCAATCGGACGACCAGGGCTCCATTTAGGCGGCGACGATGCTCTGTTGGGCATCGGATTGATGCAAATGATTAGGTCGATAGGTTATTCCATTTAGAACACCACAATGTATATGGTGATGTTCATTTACACACACTGGTTCTAATGCCTAATAAGTGTACCATACCATTACGTCAGTGCAATCATTGTTCATTAATGCATCGTCCTCGTCCTGTATTTAAAAAAAATGTTTTTACACCACATTAAGTAACACTGTCTCACATATGTGCCCATACTAGTGCATTTTATAAAAATGTGAGCACATGATACATTGTAGACACGTATTGTTAAAACATTGGTGATGTGTAGTTCACAAAGAGCACCAACTTTGTTAATTGTTAAAATATTTTGTTGACTAGATAGTGCGTTATTTTTCAAGAAGAAAAAATCCGTCCTTGTTATTCCATAATGAAATCAAAGGGCATTAATACATTCATCCACATCATCGGGACACTTTTACATGGCAGCCCACTGGAGTTCCCATCCAGGGGGAAAGGCACAATGACCAAAATAAGAACCCATCAGAAAACTGTCTCATCATATTATGGAGACTATCCACTCAAACACATCGACCGAGAGCCAATGGGACTCTGAACAACGTTCTAAGGAGAACACTCTGACTGTCAAAAACAGCTGAGAGGAAAGGGAAATAACCCTTCAGCAAAATAAAAAAGCATCATAGTATCAAGGCATCAATAGGAAAAGTGAAAATCCTCAAAGCAAGCTCAAAAGAGCTGATAATAATCTTGATAAACCAGAATATTTTCAAATATTCCATCATACAACCTTTCCCCTGAGAGAAAGAGAGTGCCTTTTTAGAAAGGCGGTCAACTGTCCTGTTGTGCTCTCGATAGATGTGAGTGAAAGACAGTTCCTGGAAGCTAAAGACTAGCTGTTTTGTCTCCCTACACCAATGAACAAGTTCAGGTGGGGAGAGAGCAGTCGATCCCTTAGCCTAATTGATGATTACTTGAGAATCACCGTACACATGGGCTAGGGGGATCCCCATCATATGGGAGGAGAGCAAGAGCGCCCATAGGCTAAGCAGCTCCGCTTTGGTATTAGTGCCATGTCGAACCCCCAGCGAGAACTCCAAGAAGTGGGAGTCATTGAGAAAGATACAATATCCAACACCAGCAATCATATTATTTGAAGCACCATCTATAAAACCACAGGGAAAATACTTGTCTGGAGGTTTCTATGATCACCTAAACGCACCAAGTTTATTTTATTTTTATTATATTCTATTTGCATCTTTGGTGTGCTATAGTTACTTTAGATAAATGTGGTCGGTGTTCTATAGATACCAAAGCATTGTATCTGGTGTTTTAACATTATTATAGAAAACCGTGTTTATTTTGTTGCAATGATATTTGTTTTGCGCCTTAGGTGCATTGTAGTTAACTTAAGCACACCATTATTGGTGCACTGTATATACTAAAGCACCGCTTATGTTCTGTTATTGTTATTTCGATGTACTGCCTATGAAATTAATGTAATTTGAGAATTTTTTTAATGTAATATATAAAAAGGTAATTTAATGAATTTTTTTATGTTTTATATATACACATGTCTGTGTGTATGAGATTGATGGAAGTTATATGTGAATCAGAGATGTCAGTAATGAGAGAAACAACGATAGTAGCATGTGTGGTTAGACTTGTACAATGTTGTATAAGAGTGGGAGGCTCGAGAGAGGGAGATGGATTCATACTCTTACCCGATTGCAACAAAAACCTGCCTCCTCTTAAGAGATGTTGTCCTCCTCAATTTATATGAGGAGCTACATCCCTAAAGGGGAAGTTGACATTATTGATGCAGTTGATTCGTTGTTGGGATCAACATAGATATGCATTTCGATTCGGTCCCAATATTCGGTTCCAACCTATAGAGGAGGGAATATATTTCATCATTGGGATATCTAAGAGGGGTGAATTTTCCAATTTCCTTGATGTCCCACCAAGTGTTGCAACTTAGATTCAAATCCATTACTCTTAGATATATATCAGTGACCAAGTCATTGGACCTGGAAATATATTTCATCATTGGGATATCTAAGAGGGGAGAATTTTCCCATTTCCTTGATGTCCCACCCAATGTTGAAACTTAAATTCAAACCTATTACTCTTAGATATATATCAGTGACCAAGTCATTGGACCTACTCATTTTCAATTTTCTGGTGGAAGAATGTGTCAGATAGGTTCTTTTGGTGAAGAGGAGGTTAGGTGCATCTCATTTTTGGTGACGACAATGGCCCACTTCACCACAGATGGGAATCACATTAGTTTTCCTTTATTATATTATGTATATTCTTTACTATGGAGACCTAGATGCATTAGGTGGTCTTCCATTTTTTTGCAGTAGTTTTTTTTTTCTCTTGATCGATGTCGTGCACAATTTGGAAGGAGGGTCAATTTTCCTTTTGCTTTAGAGTTATTATTTTTTTTTAGAGGTTTTCGGTCATTAGGCCATCATTTGATCACCTCCCTCTTAGGTTGGTGAGCAAGGTACATATGCACATGTGGGCAGTCATGATACCCAAGAGGATCCAACTGGAGTTCCTAGGTAGGATCACCTTGGAGACACTGCAGTTGCTTGCTAAAAGGATGATCACACATTAGATCTTGTGTCGTGTCCATACGTGGGGATAGACTAACGAGGATTTTCAAACATCATTTTTCACTCGGAATGACCCACTAGATGATATAGGTAATATTGGTGTTATGCTTTAATTAATCTAGTTGTATTTTATTATCTCACTTAATGCAAATGTACCATGTTGTAACATTTTATTTACTGTGTTTAATTAAATTGTCTAATTATTGTCGTGTACTATATATTTTGTATATATTGGAACTTATGTTGGGGATGGGTCTCCTTAGGTATTGGACGAGGAGATGGTTGAGCCTGAGTTACAGAGACCTGGACTGCGATGCATTCCATATGCTAGATTCCATTAGGAGTTAGTAGATTGATTATCTACATTGTTCGGATTGACATGGAGTCCACTTTGTACATGCGATACCTTGATTGCGTAGAGATCTAGAGGATTCTTGCACATGATATGATGAATTTGATGCATCATATTGTTGGTACAACCAACCTTATAGCTGAGAGGATGCCAGATAATGATTATAGTTAGTTTGATGAGGGTGGGATCCTCCGATTCCTCATCCTCTTCCACCTGGTTCTTTTCCTCATCGAACTGATGGAACACCATCTCCTCCTTCTTCTTACCGATGTGAACAACCATCATCTCTTCCACCTCATCCTCACCATGACATCCCACCACCATATCCTCCTCCATAGGTTGATCAACCACTCTCTCCTCAATGAGCCAACCATCCACCATATTCTACTCCAGTCCTCTCTGTTGTAGACACGATGGTTGCATTTAGTGAGATTGATTATCATGGAGAGATATATGATTTTTTAGTTAGGTCTATATTGATTCCCGATAGAGGTATTGATGCTTCTATATCTTTTGGTGGAGGTACCAATGCCTCTGGATGTGCTGATAGAGGTACTGATGCCTCTAGTTCTAGAGGTGGGTGAAAACATGAAGTTGGGAAACAATTTTGCTTGTTTTTTGACAAAACAAACTGCAAAATTTTATGTTTTTCAACTTCAACCCCTTCAAAACGATATCTCCCTTAGGAATTTCACCTTGAATTAAACATAGAAGTTTTAGAGAATTTAATTATCTATGTACCCATATTTTTAATTTTTTTTTTATCAACATATAGTAGGTAAAATTTGACGTGCACCAATGACATATACTCTAAAATTTTAAGTATGAATAACAAGTGACCTGTGTGCACCACATTTTTCTTAGAAATAGTTATTCATTTTAGGGAAACAAAATTTATACCCATAATCTACACATATTGAACTTGTGCATGGACTATATTTTGAGGTTTTTCGGACTTGAGAACTATTTTTTATTATTTATCAAAACAACATAAGTTCAGAAAATGGTGCATTATCGACACATGTTGGTGAGATTCAATTTTCATTTTAGTGTGACACTTATTGGAAAAACTAAAAGTACCCTTTTGAAGAGGACAAGTCAATTATGATCTCTATGAAGAATTCAAAAATTTTGGTGTTGTCTTTGTTATGATATTGAATTTTCATTTTGGGTGATTTTCAGAATAAGAAATTCTTAAGGGATAAGGTTTAGAAAAAAATTATTAATAAATAGAAATTCAAATTGAAATGAAACAATACTGATATCATTGGAAACTAGATTCAAATATGAATCCAATGCTACCAAGTCCAACAAATAATATTTAAAATTTGCAGGGGTTTGGGCTTGTTGCAGTTGCAGGTTCCAGAAAGATGCCAGTTATTTTCGCAGGTTTTGTTGACAATGAACTCTTGTCCGAAAAAATATCTCCAAACTCTCGACCGAAAGTTTATTTCAAAATCTCGGCCTAGAGTTTGAGGTTGAATTTTTTTTGCGTGTTCATCCGCGCGGCCTCTTCTTGTTCACTCTGTTTGTTATACAATTGTTTCCCAACTTCGCGTTTTCACTCAGGTGGATCTATCTCATAGCAATTATTGGAATTGAGATGTATATTTGGCATGTATCATGAGTTTGATATTTTTGTTCACACACACCCACACATATATATGGCATTTTTCACATTGTTGATATTGATGCACGTATGTTAGGTAAAGTTAGATATGTTTTCTGGATATGCTTGATATATATATGTGTAGTTAAATGTGATTGATGTCTGTATGTTAGATTATGTTAGTTAATTTTTTATGTGTATCTTAGATGGTGCTTATGTTTGATGGGTGATGATAAATGTTATGTTAGATGATGCTAACTAATTTTAAATGTGTATGTTAATTGATGATGTTTATGTTTCTTATGTGATGATGACCTTTGTTTTGTTAGATGTGATTATTAGATATGTATGTTATATAATGCTTGATGTGTTTATTAGATATGTTTGGAAATTTTTTGTAGTAAATGATGTTTATTTTTGTCAAATGTGTTTGATGATGATGTTAGTTAATTATTTTATTTTTTTAGATGTGATTATTGTATTTGTTTTTTAGATGATATTTGGTAATGTTTAGATGTATAAGTTAGACGATGTTGGATGATTTTAGATGTAACTATTAGATGTTTATCTCAGATGATGTTAACTAATATTAGATAAGATTGTTTGTGTTTGTTAGATGTGTATAAAATAATTATTTTTCCAATTTTAAATTGTGTATAAACATCATGCATATTAAATAGTTAAAAACATAATGCATATTTATTTTGGAAAGTTATGAAAGGTTTTTCTTAAAAAACATGAATAATAACTTCTTTCTTAAATATAATTACTATCATATTTTTACAATTAATGTAGTAAACAATTTTCTAAAAATGTATGGTTTAAATTTAGATTAAATAAAAAATGTTTAATAATGATAAACTTTTTTATTTTTTAATAAAGAATTACAAATTAATTATAATGAAAATTACAATGATTCCTTGAAATATGTTTTTAAGATTTCCAAAAACACCTAAACACTCTATACTAAATGGGTCTAACTTAGTTGGAATTATAGCAAGCATATAAGATATTTAATCATGACCTATTAACCCACAAACATAACTCATAGTATCTAATTAATGTTATGTATATAACTCTTAAAAGCTCTTCATCCATAACCTTTAGCCTCTACAAACTAACACAATTTGTATTTCTTCAATTTTATATAGCATTAACATAATGCATATTAAATCTTGAAATTCTAAATAAATTTCATTATTTTTTTTACATGCGTTTTATTATATTAAATATTATATTAAATCATGCAGATAATTATAAAGTTAATATATTCTAAAGTTGAATTAAATCATACAATAATTATAAAGTTATGCAAATATTATATTATTATATTGTATATTTTAAAGTTGAATTAAATCATACAATAATTATAAAGTTATGCAAATATTATATTATTATATTGTATATAAATTAATTTCAGGTTCTTTGTTGATATAATAAGTTATATTTCCTCTTATATCACTTTTTTCTTTTAAAGTAATGATGTTTTAAATTAGTCAATCAACATAATTAGTATAAAATGACTATTTAAGCTAACATATTCTAAAGTTGAATTAAATCATGCAATAATTATAAAGTTGTGCAAATATTATATTATTATATTGTATATAAATTAATTTCAAGTTCTTTGTTGATATAATAAGTTATATTTCCTCTTATATCACTATTTTCTTTTAAAGCAATGATGTTTTAAATTAGTCAATCAACATAATTAGTATAAAATGACTATTTCCATAGCGTTAAAAATTAATAAGCTTGTAACTTATCATATCTCATGACAACTAGGCAACATGCACATACATTATGTGTTCAATCAAAAGCCAAATGGACTCCATCTTTTGTATTCTACATATTATTCTATTGAATTGAGTATATTAAGATATCGTACTTACAATTTACATTGTATATAGAGTTTTCAAAGAGAGATTATGAAGGTAGGACTAACCCATATAATTATTTTATGGTGAAAACAATTATAAATTTTTATATTTAATATGTAATGAGATAAAAATACCTTCAATTAAAATAAAATCTTTTTTCAATCACAAATTACTAGATAGACGAAGACATTAGGCATCAAGTTTATTGTTAACCAACTAAATTGTTTAAAATTGGGTTGTAATTAACTTTTCATTTTGACCATCATAAAATAAATCAAATAACAAATTTTATAGAATTAAATATAATAGTAATAAAATGATATATCAACAATATAAATGATGAATTAAAACATGTACATCACTCTGAGTGGCCATCATCCTTTTATGTTCTTAGACTTCAAATTGTAATGCCTTTATGTTAATATAAGATATTGAAGACTAATATAGGATATTGAATGCCTTAACAAAATAAAATATAATTAAGTAAACTAAATTTAACTCTTTCCAATGCTTATGTTATTGCTTTTTTAAAACTAGAATGAGAGACATTGTCATTTTCATGTCCCAAGAGCCTCAATCAATTGGCTAACTGACGTGTCAAAAAAGGTTTAACGCTACAACATGTTATGTTGCCAAAAACTAACGTGTCAAAAACCTATTTAAGGCCACAACTTGTCATGTTGTCTTTCTCCTCGGACACAATGAACTTTCAAAAAATAAATAGGTTATTGATTAACCATGAGTTTTATGATAAGATTTCTACGTATAATTATTTAAAATATTTTGATTTCTAAATAATAAAAAAGGTGAAACAAAAATCTAAAAATACTACTCAGTAAAAAATTTAATTAATAATTAATTTTTTTTTCATATGGAAAGATGCATGGGAAACTCGGCAATACTTCCTCACATTAGTGGATGGTAGAGGTGGTAAACCGCCGACCATCCTCACAAAAGGCTTAACTCCAAAGGACTCAAGGCTCGAACCTATGACCTCTCCCCGAACCGAGAGAATGTGCGCACGTCTTACCAATTGAGCTAACCCTTGGGGCTAATTAATAATTAATTTAAACAATATAATGTCTAAACATGCCCTGGTAGAAGGGTCATGATGAGGTTTTACATTAAGGGATCTAAAAATATGATACAATGAGTTTGAGTTCTATATAAAATTATAGAGATTGTTGATATTTTCGTCTTGAGAATATAACTTGCGTTTCTAGGATGAACCATGCCCTTTATAACTATATGCCCTTTTTGACAGAACGTACCTTTTTACAGAACATATCTTTTTGCGTTTAGTTTGGATTAGGTTTGGTCTTTGTCTGGACGTGTTTTTATGGCGGAAGTCAGATCTCAGACACGTTAGTACTTTGGTCACTGTGTTGTGAGTTTGGAGCTGATGACATGGGGTTCCCTGTCTCTTCGAGACTTAAAGTCTCTTGCTCGTACGCCACCAAAGCCATGTGCTGCTTTTAATGTGCATCGGGATGATTTGGGTAGGGTTTCTTTTGATATGGGTCTGCCTTTTTGCGGTTTTACGCATGATGCTGTGGGTCGAATTGGTTCAAAATCTACCATGAGTGTTCCTCTTCTTGAGTGTTTTGATGCAGGTTCAATCAAAAGGATTTCTGGTGTGGGCTGTCATAATCTTGCTGGTGTAGATGCGATTCAGGAGCTTCGGGTTAATCAGGGTAGGTTTTCCTACGATCAAAGTCTCTGTGGTTTTGTGCCTGAGGCAGTGGGGTGTTTGAATTTGAAACCTACTTTGGTTTTTCCTCCTTCTGAGCGGTCTGACGTGGGTGTGATCAGAAGGTATTCCGATGAGGGTTGTGTTAAGTTTATGGATGGTTTAGGCTTGGATTCTGGGCTTTTGGCTTCTATAGGGGTGTTAGCAGTTGATAGCCTTTTGGAGAAGTCTCTGGGGCCTCTTGATGTTGTCAAGCCTTCTTGTGAGGGTTTTGGCTTAGTTGCGACGAGGTCACCCTTCTTAGTTGTAGAGCCTGGATCTGTCTCGGTTGGGGATTTCTCTTTCGACTAGAAAAAGGGCTTTTTTTCTGACTCTGTTGATGTGGTCTTGAAGAGGCCGAAACAGGCCATCAGGAAGTTTGAAAAGACTATTTTAATGTTTGTGGGTGAGGATATTGGCTTGAACGACATTATCCTGTCACATGCGATGACGTTGGTGGGCTGGTTTAGTGGCTGAAAATTTAATTCTGCTGGTGTTAAATCATGGGTAGCTGCGACCTGGTTGGACCATATTAAGTTGTTCGCTGAAGTATTTTTGCTCCCAAGGGGGTGGATTGCCTTCAAATTCGCTTCTGAAGCTGATGCAGCAGTGGTTCTCACGGGCGTTTGGAGCTGGGAACATGCTGGTTTGCTCCTCAAGCGTTGGATGCCTTTGTTCGACCCCATAAGTGAAAGGTATGACCTAATGCCTATCTGGGTTAAGTTGCCCAATCTTCCATTTGAACTTTGGTCTACGGATTTTTTTAGATAGGTTGGCAATACTTTCGGGGTTCATTTGGAAACCGAATTATCTTTTCTTGAGACGAGAGTCTATTGTATGGGAAAGGTGTTAGTTCTTCTGGATTTGAGGCAGGGCCTTGTAGCTGATTTATTGATTAAGAGGGGGGTTTCTGAAATCTATCAGCCTTTAGATTATATGGGGATACCTTTTCACTGTAACAGATGTCATGCCTATGGGCATTTGATTTCTACTTGTTCTTTGTCTTTTAAAAAAAATATTAAACCTATTTCAACTTCTAAGCAAAAGTCGGTTTGGCGTGTTAAGGATGATGGGAAGAAGATGGGGGTTTTGGGTTTTGTTATTATTGATGAGATGGTGGATATCAAACAGGAGGGCCATGAGGTTGAACTGTCTGACAATTTAGTCACTTTAAAACCCCTCTATTTTACTTCTTTATCTATTTCTAAGGGTCCTATCGACTTGACCAATTATGGGGGAGCCTATGTGAATAATCCTATTTCCTGTATCGATATTTCTGATTCTGCTCTTGGGGGTTTAGGGTTTGTTGCTCCTTTAAAAATTTCTCCTGTTGAGAAGGGTTATTTTCTTAGATCTTGTTCTAATGGTTTTAAGGATTTTAGGTTTCATGAACTTGGTCTAGATCCTGGTGGATTTCACCCTTCATTGTTGGCCATTGGGCCTTCCCTGGTTTTCTCTGAGAAATTGGGCGTTAATGAGGTACTTAGAGCAGAGTATGCCTCTTCAGGGTTTCACTCGTGGTTTTTATGACCCTAAATTGCAGAGGGTTGGCTAGTATACCCAAAAAACTAGCGATTCGTAGGCTGATTGAAGATCAGTTCTTAGATGTTATTTTTGTGCAATAAACTATGTGTGATGGGTTTTTATTGGTGGCTGCTTTAGAATCTATGCTTAAGGACTGGAGATTTGTATTTGTTGATGCAAAAGGAAGATTGGAGGGTTTATTGTTGGGTTGGAGGTATTGTCAATTGCATATGTTGAATGCTTGGGCTTGCTGTTTGGGGTTATGTGTTTCACTTTTCTCAATTGAGCTCAAGATGAATTTCTGTTTTTTAAATCTGTATGGACCTTATGTGGATAGGGAAGTTTTTTGGTCGAATCTGGTATCTTTGGATTGCTTTAAAAGTTGTGCATTGATCATGGGTGGAGATTTGAATTTCTCTATGGGTTATTCTGAGATCTGGGGGGCAAAGGCCAGAGTTGACCCACTTTCTAATTTCTTTTCTAGACAACTAGATGGATTAGGTTTGGTGGACATTGCTCTAGCTGTTTTTGTTCCTAATTGGTCTAATCGTAGAATTGGAAATGAGAATATTTGTAAAATATTGGATCGGTTGCTGATATCAGCTGATCTTCTAGATTGTGACTTTCATTCCAGGCAATGGGTGGGCTGTGGAGGGGTTTCAGATCATCAACCCGTCTTTTAACAAGTGGCTAGTAATGATACCAGACCTCGTAGTCCTTTTAAATTCAATACTAATTGGTTGGAGAATGGTGCTTTGGTTACATTATTAAAAGTATCTTGGAAAGTTTTTGATGTCAATTTTGGTTTGTCTTATGCTACTCAATTTGCTGCAAATCTTAAGATTATCAAAGAAGTCTCTATAGCATGGTCAATCAAGAAAGAAGAATAGGATAATAAGGATCTTGTTGACATAGAGGCTTTATTGGTCCCATCTTTTAATAGCCTGGGTTTTGGGTTTTTGATTGAAGAAGACAAAGTTTCGTTGACAGAGTTGGAATCAAAGAAGAGAAAAATTTTAAGTGAGTGAGAGCAGGAGGCTAGGCAGAAAAGCAAGGCTTTATGGTTACTATGTGGTGATGACAACACACCTTTTTTTCATAAATATGCCAACTTTAGGAAAATTGTTAACACAATTTGGAAAATAACAGATGATGAGGGAAATATGGTTGAAGGTTTTGAGTCTATTGCAAAGGCAGGTGTTCAACACTTTGAATATTTGTTTCAGGAAGAAAATAATCTTTATCTCCCTGAAGTTGTGAAGAGTGCAGGTTTTTTTCCTACTTCTATTTCTGAGGTTGAAAATGATGAACTTATGAAGGTTGTTACTATGCAAGAATTAAAATCCATTCTAGACATAAGTAAGAATGACAAGAGTCCTGTCCCAGATGGGTTACCTGTTGAGGTTTATAGGTCTCTATTTGATGTTTTGGGGGAGGATCTTCTTAGGGTTGTTGAAGATTCCCGAAAATCTGGTAAAATCCCTATTTTTTTTAATACTACTTTTATTGCTCAGATTCCAAAGGTTGATCATCCAAACACTTTTGAAGATTTCAGATCGATTTCTTTGTGTAATTTAATATACAAGGTGATTGGTAAACTCATTTCCATTCGTATTAGAAAGGTGTTGGGCCATTATATTTCTGGTGAGCAGTTTGGCTTTTTGCCTGGTAGACATATACATGATGTTGTTGGGGTTCTTCAGGAGGGATTACATTCCATTCATAGTAAAGCTTTGAAGTCAGTGGTTTTAAAAATTGATTTGTCAAAAGCATATGATAGGGTGAGTTGGACCTACTTGTGGGTTGTTCTTTCTAAAATGGGTTTTGCTGGGACTTTTATTTCCTGGGTTATGAGTAACCTCTCCTCTATGTCTTTTGCCTTACTGGTAAATGGAGCAACCTCTCCCTTTTTTCAATCTGGAAGAGGGATTTGGCAAGGGTGCCCACTTGCACCTTTACTTTTGCTTATTGTTGTTGAAGGCTTAAGTAGGGCTCTTCTTTATGTCAAAGAATGTGGGATTTATCATGGATTATCCTTTGGCAATGAGGTTACTCTATCTCATGTTCTGTTTTTGGATGATATTGTTATGGTAACTGATGGATCTGAGCAATCTTTATCTTCATTATTTGAGGTTTTAATGATCTTTTGCAAGCCTTCTGGTATGCAGATTAATGAAGATACATCTGCTTTGTATGTTTCAAATTTGGATGAGTCTGAAGTTATTAATTTACATAATATTTTTGCTTTTTCTGTGAACAATATTGAACTTGGTATGAAGTATTTGGGATTTCATCTCAAACCATGCAGTTATCTTCTGAAGGACTAGGATTGGCTGATCGTAAAAGTGGAAAAAAGGATAAAGAATTGGAGCTTTAGGTGGTTCTCTAAGGGAGGTAATCTTACTTTGGTTAAAGCTGTACTTGAGGCTATACCAGTTTTTTGGATGCATTTTTGGATCCCGGTTGGTATCATAGATAAGATCAGGAAGCTGTGTTTCAAATTTCTTTGGTCTAGTAATAAGGATTCAGCTAGTGTGCCGTGGACTTCTTGAAAGTCATTGGCTTGTCCTAAGTTTATGGGGGGGTGGGGGTTGAAGATCCATGCAGTGTATGCTAAAGCTCTTGCAGCTAAAAGTGTGTGGAATGTTATTCAAGGTTCGGGCTCGTGGGTTTAGATTGTTGTCCAAAAATATGTGTATCCTTTGTCTTTATTGGAGTTGATTAGATCTTCTGTTAAGTAGAAAAGGAGCATGTCTATTTGTTGGAAAGTTGTTTTATGGTCTTTTGACATTATCAGTAACAATCTTGTGTGGAAAATTGGGAATGGGGCTGAGGTTCATCTTGGTTTGGATCCATGGGTGGTGTGCAAATGGAGACATGTTTTATCTCTGAATTTGGTTGAGAAATTACATTCTGTTGGTGTATTTTCCCTTCAAGATATTGGGATTCCTGTTTCGTCTATGTTCGAACGGGCTTGGCTACATGCTGATCATTTTGGCTTAGTTGAACAAGAGGATGTTTTGGCCTGGAATGGTTATTTGTCTATACTTAAAGCAATTCATGTGAGATTATCTAATGAGAATGATAAGTTGGTTTGGAATTTGTCTAAATCTGGAATATATTCACCAAAAGAGGGCTATTTGCATTGACTAGACAGATCTGAGTTGGAATACTCTTGGTGGTGGAAAGTTTTGTGGAAAATTAAATTCCCAATAAACGCAAATTTTTTTTGCTGGTTTTTATTCTCTAATAAAGCTCTTACATGGGATGTTATAGTGAAGAAAGGCAAGGAAGGTCCAAGAAGATCTTCCTTGTGCAAATTGGAGGCTGAAACCAATTTTCATCGTGGAGTATTTTGTCCTTTCACTCAGAGTGTTTGGCTCATTATTGAGGATAAATTAAGACTTAAGAATCTTTGGTATGGGGATTATGTTATTAACTGCATGAAAAATTGGTGTCTAAACATGGAGGTCAAGAATATTGTTTCTTTACCCATTATTGTTCTGTGGTTTGTTTGGAAAGCAAGAAATCAAAGCTGTTTTGAGGACATCACTTTATCACCTTCTAAGGTCTCTCTTTTAAGTTTGGGACTGATGAATTCTTTCTCTCAGAACAACTTAGTGGTGAATATCATATCAGTAGATGTTGAAATTATTGACAAATATCTCCCATGGGGGTATTTTGATGGTTTTGCTGCTGGAGAACCAAAAAGATGTGGGGTTAGAGGTATGTTGTTTATTTCTGATGAACATTATTTTTCTTTTAAAGTTAGTTTAGGGTTTGGCACTAATAATCTTGCAGAACTTTGTGCTTTAAAGATGCTATTTTCATTGGCTAGGGAGAATCATATTTCAAAGATCAAGATTTTTGGAGATTCTCAACTAGTCATTAATTGGGATAATGGTAAGTTTTGATGTTTGAATCTGGAGCTTTTACAGGTTCTTAATGAAATTAATAGACTATCAGATTTTTTTGAGCTTGTGGTTTTAAAGCATATATATCGAGAAAGGAATTTCTAGGCAGATGCCCTTGCAAAAGTTGGTGCTTTGGTCATAAATGGGTACTGGAATATCAAAGAGTATCATGGTCTGGATTGCACTGATAGTTATCAGCAGTTCTGATTATCTGTAGGACATATGCCTCTTTTTTGAATTTTTCTGAACTTTATCAGTTGAGATGTATCTGATAGTTTCCTTAGCTGGGCACTGGTAATTTTGAGTTTCGGTTGTATCTGAAGGATAATAATGCTTTGTCTGATCAACATTTATGATGATGTGAAGACATTTTTACTTTTAGGTACTGAACTTAGTTTTCAGTCTTATGAACTCTATATGTAAATATCAATCTCTAGATTGTTATGATATATTTTGCAGGGATTTACTTTTGCTTTTTTTGGCTTGTATGGAAAATACAATGAACTGATGTAATTAGTGGTTACTAGGAGATCTTTTGGAGTTTTTTTGTGACAATAGATAGGCTTTGTTCCATCTGTACAATGTAAATATATTTTACGATTTTTTTCTATGGAAAAAAAACTTGCATTTCTATTTTTAGAAAATTTGGATTTAAAGTCTATTAGTTTTAATTATAAAGTTGAAGTTGAAGTTTAATTTTTTCAACTATCATTAATTGTATTTATAACATGTTAATTATGCTATTTATTTTTTATTTTTTTGAAATTGTTAATTATATTGTATTAAAAATAAATATAGAGTTATGCTAAATGGTTGGCAAGTATTAAGTTAACTTATTTAATTGGTTAGAAAATATTAAGCCAACCATTTAGTATTTAGTCAACCTATTTCAATAATGGATAATCAAAGTCATCCATGATTATTTAATTCAATAACGGATAACAAAAGTACCCATGATTATTAAATTCAAGCATGATAAAACAAAAGTAGACCATGGTAAACTATGGTAAAACTTGTTCAACCATCAACTATCTTTAACCATGATCAACAATGATATTAAAAAATAGTCCATCTTAGTAGATAACCATTAAGAAAATCATAAAAATATATTATAATTACAATAATATATATATATATATATATATATATATTCAAAATCAATATTATATTTTATATTTAAAAAAATAGTTATGTTAATTACTTAATTTAAAAAATAATAATGTAGTTAGTTTGGTAGGTAAATTAAATACCATGATTTTTTATATGTTTTTAGCTTTAAATTCTAATTTATTTAACTATATATTATTAACATATTTTATAACAATTTTGAAAAACAAAAAAACAAATTAAAACACAAATATCTAATTATTATTTAAAAGCAAAATTTTCCAATAATTAAAACTTATTATGTAAAATATTTATTTAAAAAATAAATCTTAAATAATATTAGATATATAATTAATAGTCTATAAATTTAAAAAATTAAAAAGTTTAAAACTTTGTTAACTCTCTTTAATAATCATTTTTTTAACTTATAAAAATCTTTAAAATATGGAACAAGGTTATAATGAAAAGATATAACCCATCCTATTACAATTACAATGAAGATATGAGCGATTTTAGTTTAATTAAAAAGAATTAATTTTGGTATTATATTTTTTAGCTATTTTTTAATTGTAATATCTAATTATATATAATTAACATGTTTTATTTAACAATTTTGAAATTATAACTAAAACCATCTATATTTTTGACATTACGTTTTTAACAAACTATTAATAATAGGTCAAATTAATAAATAAGAGAATCCATATACACTATCAATTTAGTTATTTTTATTTTTATGATGACTATTTTTTTTCAAAATTTTTTACATGAGTTATTTAAGTATTTTTTTTCAAAAAATCTAACATGATTATTAAGCATGGTAAACAAAAGTCCGACCATTATAAACTATGGTAAAACTTGTTCAACCATAACTTATGGATCTTAATAGATAACCATTAAGAAAAAACATTAAAATTATATTATAATTACTATATATATATATATATATATATATTCAAAATCAATATTATATTTTATATTTAAAATAAATTAATGTAGTTATGTTAATTACTTAATTTAAAAAATAATAATGTAGTTAACTATATGTAATTAACTTATTTTATAACAATTTTGAAATTATATATTCATCGAAACAATTTATATTTTTGACATAGTTTTGATATTATGTTTTTAACGAACCATTAATAATATGTCAAATTAATAAATAAAATAATCCATATACATGAGTAACATGAGCATTTAAAAAAAAAATTAACATGACCTTCAATCACACACAAAAAAAAATACATGTGCATTATCCATTTAGTTAAGTTCATAATGCATTTGTTACAAAATTACAAATCCATTATTAAAACATTCCAATATTTTCTTCATGTATTACTAGTCAAATAAAATATATAAGTTCTTGCCAGAATACTAATATAATAGTTAATGTTCCCCGGATGCGGGTGACAGGCGGGCACACCCTGGACTACAGACCGATGATGCGACCCAACACATCATCAGTCCACTCTTCACCCCTGCTGGCAGTCTAGATGACGACGAGTGGTCCCATTTACACCAGAACACCCACGCAACAGACGCTCAACTCGATAACAATCAGAATGTTGCAGTTTTAGGGGATGACACCATCAGCAGAACAAACAACGATGAGCCTAATATTCCACGCAGCTCAAGTCCCCTCGACATTTAAGGTTTTTCAGGTCCGGTACAGAGTAGTAAAGGTCAACCATTATGCTCCTCGGATTCAACGCAACATGACTCCTTCCAGGCTCATCATCCTCCAGTTCTCGCATTTCGTCACCCTCGCTCTGTTGTGCCCGCTCTGCTCCTGCTCTGCTTGCTCCTGTTTAGTTTTAGCCTTCACATTTTTGGAACACAAGCCCCAGTTCAGCTCAGCTCCTGCTCCATTCACTCCTATTCTAGTCCCTCTCACTCTGAAAAAACCATGTCGCCGCGTCGATGAGGACCTCCCAGGGGTGGGAGAGGTCGTGGAAGGGCTGGCAACCCCTTATAGCCACCCTTCCATCCGCAAGCCAACAACAAGGGATACGAAGCAAAGGTGCCGGAAGAGCTGAGACACCTGGTTGACGATTGGGAGGATGAATTTTTCAGCTCCCTCATGGCCGCTACTACTGGATTTTAAAAATATTCTGACCAGGCTCATTCTACACTCTGTCAACACTCCGCCAACCCCAAATGCCCCGCCAGCCAACCCAGCCAACTCATCCAATCCCGAACTTGTGCCTCCGCCTCTGCCTCCTCCTCCTCCTCTGCTTCCTCCTCCTCCTCCTACTCAACTCGTGCCTCCTCCTCTGCCACCTCTTGATCAGCCCATCCTCACCTCTCCACAACACCAATTTGTTCAAAAAAAGGGAAAGGAGGTCAAGGAATCGTCACCTTTGCTTGTAAATCATCCCTCCTCCGACTTAGGAAACTCCAAGGACATCGACTCCATCGGCAACGTCAATGAACTAGGAAAGAAGATGGAGAAATGCAAGGAGCAGGGTCTACAATGGGGCACAGAATACTGTTTCCCAATCACCGATTTCCCGTACAAGCAGCTGTAATGCCAGGTGTTCAAGTTCTTCTATTTCTCAGGTTTTTAGGGGGTATTGTTTCAGGTTTTCTTCCAGCTGTCTAGTCTAGGCTAGCGATGACTTTTAAAAATTTCAGATAGTTAATTTTGATGTTTAAGATATGTTTTCTCCATAATGGGGAGGATCAATTTTTGCACTCTCGGTCGGCCTTCTTTGGCTCTGTTTCGTGTTCCAGAAACACACAGACTTGTATTTTTATTTGTACTTATATTTTTCCTTAATAGGTTAGTTAAAAACTTACAATATATATATATATATATATATATATATATATAATGGTTAACGTTAAATTGATATAAAAGATGAACTTTCTAATTGGTACAATCATGTCATACCAGAAATTGACATCATATTAAAATAACATATGTCAATCAATTGAATGTCATATATCAATTGACATGTTGCATTATGAAATCCATTTTATTCACTTATATCAACTTAGTGTGATGTCTCATTATGGCATGGCATATTACATCATTCAATGAAAGTTATCTTACATAATGACATTTTGCAAGGATTTATGTTGCACTCATCTTCATTCTAATCACATTATACTTATGTCATGTTTTACTTATGTCGAATTAATACATTAATCTATGGTTATGTCGCATTTTGGCTTAATGTTTTGTTATGTCACTTTCTTTCTAAGTTCCTCAATGAATTTGTCATGTTATGATGTTCAACAAGGGTTATATGGAACTGCAATGTTTTGCAAGGGTTTTGTCACATTATCAGGTATATCAAGTGTTACGATGCATTTTGGAATTCATTAAGGCTTATGTCGGTTTGCGACATTGATCAAGGGTTATATGTATATGTCGACACAACCCAAGATGTGACACATTAAAAATGTGACATTCGACGTTCATTAAGGATTATGTCGCATTGTGATGTTTGTCAAGGGTTACATTAAATTGTGACGTTCATCAACGGTAATGTCACATTACGACATTCATTAAGGGTAATGTCACATTGCGACATCCGTCAAGGGTTATGCGGAATTGTGATAATGTGCAAGATGTGACATTTTACATTCATAAAAGATTGTGTCGCATTATGATGTTTATTAAGGGTTACGTTCAATTGTGACTTCATCAAGGTTAATGTCATATTGTGACATTCATCAAGGGTTATTCAAAATTGCGATCACGCATAAGATGTGCCACATTAATAATTTGACATTCGGCATTCATTAAGGATTATGCCACATTGTGATGTTTATTAAGGGTTACAATGAATTGCGATGTTCATCAAGGGTTATGCCTCATCACGACAATCACCAGCTTATGTCTCATTGCGACATTCGTCAAACGATTTGCGACATTGATCAAGGGTTATATGTATATGCATACAAAACCCAAGGTTTAACACATTAATAATTTGACATTCGATGTTCATTAAGGATTATGTTGCATTGTGATGTTTGTCAAGGGTTACATTAAATTGTGATGTTCATCAAGGGTAATGTCACATTGTGACATTCGTTAAGGGTAATGTCACATTACGACATTCGTTAAGGGTAATCTCACATTATGACATCTGTCAAGGGTTATGCATAATTGTGATAATGTGTAAGATGTGAAATTTGACATTAATCAAGGATTATGTCACATTATGATGTTTATTAAGGGTTACGTTGAATTGTGACTTCATCAAGGGTAATGTCACATTGCGACATTCATCAAGGGTAATGTCTCATTACGACATTCGTCAAGGGTTATGTTTCATTGTGACATTTTTCAAGCGCTTTACGACATTGATCAAGGGTTATATGTATATGCTGACACAACCCAATATGTGACACATTAATAATGTGACATTCGATGTTCATTAAGGATTATGTCGCATTGTTATGTTTGTCAAGGGTTACGTTAAATTGTGATGTTCATTAAGGGTAATGTGACATTGCGACATTTGTTAAGGGTAATGTAACATTGCGATTATGTCAACGGTTATGCAGAATTGTGATAATGTGCAAGATGTGAAATTCGACATTCATCAAGGATTGTGTCGCATTATGATGTTTATTAAGGGTTAAGTTGAATTGCGACTTGATAAAGGGTGATGTCACATTGCGGCATTCATCAAGGGTTATGCGGAATTGCAATAATGTGCAAAATGTGTCACATTAATAATGTGACATTCGACATGGTTAAATTCAAACATGGTTGACCAAAGTTAACCACAGTTAATTAATGTCAATCCTTACTCAACAAAGTCAACCATGATTGACTTTGACAAAACTACAGTCAATCATGGTTTCCCAAAGTAAACCATTATTTGTTACGATGTCCAATATATGCCGACACAACCAACTATGTGACACATTAATAATGTGACATTTGGCGTTCATTAAGGGTTATGTTGCATTGTGATGTTTATTAAAGGTTATGTTGCATTGTGACATTCATTGAGTGTTATGTCACATTTAGGGTATGCCGCATTATGACAATGCCCAAAATGTGACATATTAATATTATGAAGTATGGCCATGTGGTTTACTAAAGTGAACCATTGTTAACTATGATCAAATTAAAGTCAAGCATGGTTAACCAAAGTGAACCATGATTAATTAAATGCAAGACTTATTCTAAAGTAAACCATGGTTGACTTTGGACAAACTAAAGTCAAGCATGGTTCACTATAGTCTCTAATATATGTTGACACAACCAAAGATGCGACACATTAATAATGTGACATTCGACGTTCATAGGGTTATGTAACATTTTGATGTTTATCAAGAGTTACATTGCATTGGGATGTTCATTGAGGGTTATGTTGCACTACAAGATTGGTCAAGGATTATGTTTCTTTACAACAATGCCTAATATGCGAGGCATTAATATCATGACATTCAATGTTTAGGAAAATTTATCTCGCATTGTTAATTATGGCCATGTGGTTAACTAAAGTCAACAATGGTTAACTATGGTCAAGTTAAAGTAAAGCATGGTTTACTGAGGTCAACTAAAATTAACTTTGCTCAACCATGTTTGACTTTAGTTTGACCACATAAGTAACCATGGTTGAATTTAGTGAGGCGTGTTTGACTTTAGATAGACATGTACATAGTTCACAATGCAACATGAGATTTTCAGACATCAAATGTCACATTAGTAATGTGTCCCATCTTAGGCATTCTCACAATGCGACATAACTCTTGACGAATGTCACACTGTTACATAACCCTTGATGAATGTCGCAATACAACATAAGCCTTGATAAACACCACAATATGACATAACCCTTGATGAACGTCGAATGTCACATTATTCATGTGTCACATATTTGGTTGTCTCGGCATATACCATGAAATTTTATGTCATGGTTGGATATTATTTGACCATGATTGACATTGGTTCATAGTGTTTGACTATGGTTGACAATGGTTAACTATGTTTGACATTGGTTAACTATGATTGACTTTGGTTAACGAATGTTGACTATTTTTTAAGTCATGGTTAATTATTATTTTACCATGGTTGACTTTAGCATACCATGATTGAATTTAATTAACCACGATTGATTTTAGTATGACATAGTTAAGCCATGACTGACTTTACGTTACATCATGACATTCATTAAGGGTTATGTCACATTACAACATTGGTGAAGATTTATGCTGCATTGTGACAATGCCCAAGGTGTGACACATTAATAATGTGACATTCGATGTTTAGAAAATTTCATGTTGCATTTTGAACTACGACCATGTGATGCATCAAAGTCAACCATGGTTATCTAAAGTCAAACATGACTCGATAAAGTCAACCATGAGTTACTATGTTCAAATTAAAGTCAAACATAGTTAAATTAAATATATATATAAATATTATTATTTTATTATAATTAATTACGTTTTTAATGATTTTAATTAAATTGACATATTTAATAAACATGGACACGATACACATGTATGTTACTAAGAATAATACTTTTCATACTAAAATAATTATAATACTTATTATTTTATTATTTATAAATATAAATTAATATGCCTATGCCATAAATATAATACTTTATTATACTATATTATAATGTTATAATTAAATACAAATATTTTGAAATAAATATTTCTACTTTATTATTATACTATAATCTTATAATTAAACATTTCACATACTATTATATTAATTAGATTTATTAAAGTATATTAAACATGTTAATTGAATGATGATATTTTAATGAATTATTATTAATTATTAATGTAACCACAATTGAACACAATTAGCTAAAGTCAATCCTTAGTCGCTAAAGTCAAGCATGGTTTACGAAAGTCAGCCATGGTTCACTATAGTGTTCGATATCTGTCGAAACAACCAAATATTCGACACATTAATAATGCGACATTAGGCACTTATCAAGGGTTATGTTCCATTACAATGTTCATCAAGGGTAATGTCACATTGCGACATTGGTCAAGGGTTATGTTGCACTGCAACAATACCCAAGATGTGACAGATTAATAATGTGACATGAAATTTGATGTTAAGGAAATTTCATGTCACATTATGAAGTATGGCCATGATGTTTACTAAAGTCAACCATGGTTAACTATGGTAAAACTGAAGTCAAATATGGTTAGCCAAAGTCAACTACAATTAATTCAAGTCAATTCTTACTCGATAAAGTCAACCATGGTTCACATTGAGAAAAATAAAGTCAAGCATGGTTGAAAAAACTACACCATGGTTCATTACAGTGTCCATGGTGTCGATGTTCACTAAAGTCAACCATGGTTAACTATGTGCCTAAGATATGAGACATTAATAATGTGACATTCCATTTTTAGGAAATTTCATGCCGCATTGTGAACTATGGCCGTGTGGTTCAATAAAGTTAACAATGGTTAACTATGGTCAAGTTATTAACGTTAAGCATGGTTAACCAAATTCAACCACAGTTAACTAATGTCAAACCTTACTTGAAAAATTCAACCATGGGTTACTTTGGCCAAACTAAAGACAAGCATGGTTGACCAAAGTACGCTATGGTTCATTACAATGTCGAGTATATGCCGACACAAACAAATATTCGACACGCTAATAACGTCACATTTGTCATTCATTAAGGGTTATGTCGTGTTGTGACGTTTATAAAGGGTTACACTGTATTGCAACGTTCATTGAGTGTTATGTCATAAATATCATCATTCAATTATCATATTTTATTATAATTAATTGTATTTTTCAATGCTTTTAATTAAATCGAAATATTTAATAGACATGAACATGATAGACATGTGGGTGGGTCTCTTTTGACGCGTTAGATGAGATAGAAAACTAAAAAAATGGGCATCCATCAACTTACATGGATATTTTGAGATGCTTACACAATGAATCTTGTGATAAGTAAAAAAGAATAAATGTAGGAAATTGAATGACGTTTCCAAATATATAAATTTTTTCTATTGAAAATGTTCTTAACTATCTAAAGTTATATCTTTTTTAACGAGAACTTTTTATTTTTGGGACAAATTATAAGGTATATGTTTTTGTGGGTGCAACCTTTGAGTGACTAAATGATGGAATAAACTTACGAAAACTGGTAGACATATAGAGAACATATAGTACTAGTGCACGACTATTTTTCCAATAATATATATATATATATATATATAAGTGATTAAACCTTGAAAACAGTATGTCAATTGTGGATGCAACGTTTTTGATTGTCTTGATGCAATTATTTGGAAATTGTTTTTTATAGCATGTAGAGGTCAGTGTTGTTTAGTGCACCATACAATTTGTTTTCAAAATGGTTGAGAAACGAAAGAGTTATGGACGAAACGCTAACACTATGTTTTTTGAGTTAAGGAGTGACGACAAAAGATAAATAAGAAAAAAAAAGAAAAAAATACATATTCTTGTTAAAAATTACATATTTGTAATCTACAAAAGAAACCATACATTAGAAGAAATTTGGGGTCTAAAATGGGCCTTTAAAGGAAAATAATTAAATAATAATTAAATTAATAAAATAATAGTTAAAATAATAAAATAATAGTTATTAATTTTGGAGGAAGAATGAAAAAAACTATTTTTTGTGTTCGTATTTTTGACATATCTCCTTGTGTTTTTACTTAAATTCTGAGCAAGAGAGCTCGTTGGATGCGAATATTAATTCCGTATCCAACGAGTACCCACATTGCATACTTTTGACGAACCCCGCTACCCCAAAAACAAGAAATAGCTAAAAAAACATGATGATGATGTCATCATCACATTTTTCAGGTATTTCTTGTTTTTGGGGTAGTAGGGTCTGTTAAAAGTATGCAGTGTGGGTACTCGTTGGATGCATAATTAAATTCCGCATCCAACGAGCTCTCCCGCTTGAAATTTGAGTAAAAACACACGGAGATATGTCAAAAATACGAACAAAAAAGTAGTTTTCTTTTATGACAAATATGTCCATTCAACCATTATGGTTGACTCATTTTATTGAAGATATATTGGTTCTTGAATTCCAACTCACAAAATTTATTGTTGGCGCGTTTCCTTATAAGGCCCATTTTAGACCCCAAATTTCCTCTAATGTCTTTTTCTAAAATTTTATAAAAAATGGAGGTGTGCATCATACTGTAAACAACGCCTAAACACAAGCATATTAAAAATTTGGATATAATTCTCAATTAGTTATGGTTTATCATACTATAAGGTATAGGCATGTTGAATCCGAAGCAAATTCCGAAGTAGACACATAGGAATAAGAATGCCATGCTAGCATGGGTGGAGGTTCAGCCTTACCATTTGGAGGGAATACATTTTTGAATTTAAACAAAATGCGCGCTCGTTATATCAAAGAAAAATGAATGCGCATTTTTAAATACTACAACGATTTCGCGTTTTATTGAAGCAAAATGAGTGCGCATTTTTAAATACTACAGCGAGTGCTTGTTATGT
>LPNX011058113.1:72321-111541 GCA_001517045.1 Pseudotsuga menziesii | reverse complement strand
CTCTCTCTCACACACACACACACACACACACACACACACATCCCTATGTATCCCCTTACCACTAACACCCCCTAACCTATAACCTATAACACCTAGAAACCCCCACACACATCCACATGTCTCCCCTTACCACTAACACCCCCTCCCTTATATCACTCCCCAAGCAATCCAACTACCTCTAACCCCCACCCCCCTATTACATCCCCTCTACAACACGTAGACACACCCACATTAATCTAACCCCCCCCATTCCTAAACTCCTAACACACCCCTTCTTCTCTCTCTTTCTCACACACATACACCATGGGAGCTTCACTTGTTGACCAATATCCTATAACGTTAGTTCATATTGTGGGTTTTAAAATTATCAAAAATTGAACCAATATATTGCAGGTATTGGGGGGATGAGGGGTTTAAGGTGGGGGTGGGTAGGGTGGTTTATAAGGATTGAGGTATAAAAAGGGGTGGGGAGGAGGTTTTAAGTATTGGGAGGGGGTTTCAACGAAAATATTTTGGGTCAATATCTCTGGGAATTAAGGGTATTATTTAATATCCCACGATCGCACATGCTATGTGAGAGGTTCACTAAGTGAAGTCCCTATGACATACACACACATCCATGGGTCACCCCATGCCACTTAGGACCCCCTTTACACTTTATATTTCTCTCTCTCTCTCTCTCTCTCTCACATCTCTATGTCTCCACTTACCACTAACACCCTCTAACCTATAACCTACAACACCTAGACACCCCTACACATCCACAGGTCACATCCACATGTCTCCCCTTACCACCAACACCCCCCTCCCCATGAAGTGAACTTTCAGTCATTCAAATATGTCATGTATGATATCGGTGGAGGGAATGAAATAAAAAAATTACAATTGGTCACCTCTCAGGTTAGTAACGAGTTCCTGAATAGTATTTTTTTCTTCATGTATCTCTACTTCATATATGTAACAACCTATTGATCTGTACATATTTATTGTTGATCTACCAAGTACTGGTTTGCAACTTCATGGAGGAATTCTTTGAAAAGACACAACAATATGTAAAGCATGTACGTGTGGCTCGTTGGAAAGATGAGCAATTTAGAACGTGCAGGGATACATTTCCTATTGGAACTATATTATCAGTGGTCGATTTTGTAGAAAACTACACTCTTTAACCATAGAACGAGATTCAGATTCAATATTATCACTCAGACTAGGTCAACATAATGGTCCATATCGCCTATAGACATGGGACAAATAGTACTGAAGAGAAAAGGGTTATATTGAAGGAGTATCACTTTTACACAAGTGATGATAGGTGTCATGACTTGGATTTTGTACAAAACAACTTTCAATTTTTCTACAATCACTTGGAGGATAACAATATACATATGGAACAACATTGGATTTGGTCTGATGGTTGTGTGGGGCAACTCAAAAATTCCCTTGTGTTCCAATGGTTGTGTATTCTCCACAAGAGGCACAAGGTGCCACACATTTGGAAATATTTTGAGACCGAAAATGGAAAAGGGGAACATGATGGAGCAGGTGCATGCATGAAGACTGCATTACATAGGAAAGAGATGAAATTCACAACTATTTCGTTCATCCGAGATGCAAAGACCATTGTTGCATGGTGTTCTTCAGTGATGGGGCAGGGAGCCAGAAGGAAAGAAGACCAATCATCTCAAAAAGCACATGTACATAGATATTTTTGGGAGGAGTTTGATGTAGATCAATCACACCTATATTAGTGCAAGACCTTCCAAGGAACTCATGAATTCCATTCAGTTAGAATGTTAGACAATGCTATAGTTGAAATGTCGACAAGGAAACTCGTTTTTGTTATCCATGTAACAGTGGTGAATGGGACAACTGTGAATCCACAGATTGGGTTGGTAGCTGGGATTGTGTATCACTCCCCATTCGTCGACAAATAACTGTAGAATTATCCTAGCTGGAGGAGGGCCAGTCGAGTATTTCACATGACTATGACCACATTTCAGATCTCATACAACTAGGCTTGACTATTATGTTGTTAACTTTGAAATGTTTGATGACTAGTTGTGTTTAGTTAGCTGACTCTTAGGTCTGTAATTTATTTTATGCAGGGAACATATACACAGTGGTTTCCTCGAGAGGTAATGAATGGCACATTGACTACTGGTTGGCACGTTGCTTGGATGGGAAGCAGACCCTCATTGTCTCATTAAGCGACTCCGAGGGCAATGATTTTCCAATTGGTTCGATGGTTATCAAAGGAGAATATTTGACACAGGTTGCCCACGCACGGAAGAAAAAAGATAATGTATTTGAAGATTATAGACCATGACAAATTGTATAGCATTCTATAAACTTAGTTATTGGCACAAACCTCTAGCTGCAAACAATGCCAAGCAATAACTCATCAAAGTCACGATACTTGTTGCCTTACTCCGAGCACGAGAGGCTAAAGGATACCGTTTCTATTAGAGGTGATCTCGATGGTCTAGCCGAATGAACACATGTAGGTAGTTAGGTATTTTTGTTTCATGGTCTCATTAATTATTTTCAGCTAGATAGATTGACCGCTTGATAAATTGATGAATTTAATAGACTTCTACAACTTGATAAATTGTACAAGCTTCATCATAGATTTGTTGTATTATATTCATACTTACATGACTCATGCCATATATCCCAAGACCATTATCTAGCACTGCATATTTGATATGTCTCTTGCATCTGCCTTAAATATCGAAGTTGGTCCTATAAGGACATCTCCTTGAATCCGATAATTATCTCCTTGAATTCGATAATTTGTTTCTCCATGGGAGCCGTGTAGTTAAGGAGTGGTAATCCTAGCCTAATAACCATTTCCAATCCTAGATTACAAACCCTATAGCCAATCCTAGTAACTTTGGTTTGCACCGTAAACCATAGTTTGCATTCTAAACCATAGAAACCCTAGTTTGGAGCCTAGAGGTAGGAATTCTATGCCCGGGTAGGTATTCAATATGTGTCCCTAAAATCCTATAGGAGGTGGACTTCAACGTGCCATAGAATGATGGCCGTGGCTCGGATTGAATAACTATCGACTTCGTTGGATTCAAGACATTAGGATAGTTATAGGGGTGGCCCTCTACTCTGGGTCCATGGACAAGGGATCATGTTTTAGGTCAATTTTGGAAACTAGGGTTTTGCTCAGTAAGGGAATGTGAAATTTTAGCACATAGGGGCCAACTTTGAAAATTCCTCGACTGTGAACATGTGGCTAGCGTTCCCAAATGGAACCTCCCTAAACACACTTGCATAACCCACCAGAACCCCATTTTGATGCACGGTTTCCATTCTATGCCTCGGGTAGGAATTCAACAGGTGTCCCTGAAAGCCTATAGGATGTGGGTTTGAACGTGCAATAGAATGATGGTCATGGCTCAGATCGATGAACCGTTAAATCCGTTGGATTCAGGACATCGATATAGTTCTAGGGGTGTCCCTCTACTCTAGGTCCATGGACAAGGGATCATTTTTAGGTCAATTTTGGAAACTAGGGTTTTGCTCAATAAGGGAATGCGAACTTTTTGCACATAGGGGTCAAATTTTCGAATTCCTTGACCGTGAACATGTGGCTAGTGTTCCCACATAGAAACTCCCTAAACACACTTGCATGACCCAACGAAACCCCATTTTGATGCACAATTTCCATTCTATGCCCCGAGTAGGGATTCAACAAGTGTCCCTGAAAGCCTGTAGGAGGTGGGATTCAATGCGCCATAGAATTATGGCCATGGCTCGGATCAAAGAACCATAGAATCCATTGGATTCGGGACATTGAGATAGTGCTAGGGGTGTCCCTCTACTCAGGGTTTAGGGACAAGGGATCACTTTTTAGGTCAATTTTGGAAACTAGGATTTTGCTCAGTAAGGGAATGCGAAATGTTTGCACATAGGGGTCAACTTTGCAAATTCCTCGACTGTGAACATGTGGCTAGCATTCCCACATGGAACCTCCCTAAATACACTTGTATGACCCACTGAAACCCTGTTTTGATGCATGGTTTCCATTCTATGCCTCGGGTACGGATTCAACAGGTGTCCCTGAAAAGCCTGTAGGAGGTGGGCTTCAACGTGCCATAGAATGATGGTCATGGCTCGGAGCGATGAACCGTTGACTTTGTTGGATTCAAGACACCGAGATAGTTATAGGGGTGTCCCTCTACTCTGGGTCCATGCACAAGGGGTCATTTTTTAGGTCAATTTTGGAAACTAGGGTTTTTCTCAGTAAGGGAATGCGAAATTTTTGCACATAGGGGTCAACTTTGCAAATTACTCGACCATGAACATGTGGCTAGAATTCCCACATATAACCTCCCTAAACACACTTGCATGACCCACCAAAATCTCATTTTTATGCATGGTTTCCATTCTATGCCCTGGGTATGGATTCAACAGGTGTCCTTGAAAGCCTGTAGGAGGTGGGATTCAACGTGCCATAGAATGATCATTGTGGCTCAGATCGATGAACCACCTACTCTGTTGGATTCAAGACATCAATATAGTGCTAGGGGTGTCCCTCCACTTCGGACCTATGGATAAGGGATCATTTTTTAGGTTAATTTTGGAAACTAGGGTTTTTCTCACTAAAGGAATGCGAAATTTTTGCGCATAGGGGCCATCTTTGAAAATTCCTCAAAGGTGAATGTGTGGATAGAATTCCCACATGGAACCTACCTAAAAATTCTTGCATGACCCACCAAAACCTTGTTTTGATGCATGGTTTCCATGCTATGCCCTGGGTAGGGATTCAACAGGCGTCCCTGAAAGCCTGTAGGAGGTGGGATTCAACAAGCCATAAAATGATGGTCGTGGCTCAGATCAACAAAACATAGGCTTCGTTAGATTCAAGACATTGAGATAGTTGTAGGGGTGTCCCTCTGCTCTCGATCCATGCACAAGGGATCATTTTTAGGTCAATTTGGAAACTAGGGTTTTACTCAGTTAGGGAATGTGAAATTTTTGCACATAGGGGTATACTTTGCAAATTCCTTGACCGTGAACATGTGGCTAGATTTCCCACATAGAACCTCCCTAAAAACACTTGCATGACCCACCGAAAACCCGTTTTGTTGCATGGTTTCCATTCTATGCCCCGAGTAGGGATTCAACACGTGTCCCTAAAAGCCTGTAGGAGGTGGGATTCAACGTGCCATAAAATGATGACCATGGATCGGATCAAAGAATAGTCGAATCTGTTAGATTCAAGACATCAAGATAGTGCTAAGGGTGGCCCTCTACTCTAGTTCCATGGATAAGGGATCTTGTTTTAGATCAATTTTGGAAACTAGGGTTTTGCTTAGTAAGGGAATGCAAAATATTTGCACATAGGGGTCAACTTTGCAAATTCCTTAATCGTGAACGTGTTGCTAGAGTACCCACATGGAAGCTGCCTAAAAAATCTTGCATGACCCATCATAAGCCCGTTTTGATGCATGATTTCCATTCTATGCCCCTGGTAGGGATTCAACAGGTGTCTTTGGAAGCCTGTAAGAGGTGGGATTCAACGTGCCATAGAATGATGATCATGGCTCGGATTGAAGAACCGTTAACTACATTAGATTTAGGACATCGAGATAGTGCTAGAGGTGGCCCTATACTATGGGTCCATGTACAAGTGATCTTGTTTTAGGTCAATTTTTGAAACTAGGGTTTTGTTCAACAAGGGAATGCAAAATATTTGCACATAGGGGTCAAATTTGTAAATTCCTCGACCGTGAATGTGTTTCTAGCGTTACCACATGGAACCTTCCTAAAAATTATTTCATGACCCATCAGAACCCCATTTTGATGCTTCCATTCTATGCCCCATGTAGGGATTAGACAGGTGTCCTTGAAATCCTATAGGAGGTGGGAATCAACGTTCCATAGAATGATGACCGTGGCTCGGATCGACGAACTGTAGACTCCATTGGATTCAATACATCAGGATAATGCTAGGGGTGTCCCTCTACTTTGGTTCCATGGACAAGAGATTAGGGTTTAGGTCAATTTTGGAAACTAGGGTTTTGCTCAGTAAGGGAATGCACAATTTTTGCACATAGGGGCTATCTTTGCAAATTCCTCGACCGTGAATGTGTGGCTAGTGTTCCCACATGGAACCTACCTAAACACACTTTCATTACCCAAAAAAAACCCATTTTGATGCACGGTTTCCATTCTATTCCCTGGGTAGGGATTCAACAGGTGTCCCTAAAAGCCTATAGGAGGTGGGATTCAACGTGCCATAGAATGATGGCTGTGGCTCAGATCAATGAACCGTTGACTCCGTTGGATTCAGGACATTGAGATAGTGCTATGGGTGGCCCTCTACTCTGGGTCCATGGACAAGGGATCCTATTTTAGGTCAATTTTGGAAACTAGGGTTTTTCTCAGTAAGGGAATGTGAAATTTTTGCATATAGGGGTTAGCTTTGTGAATTCCTCGATCATGAATGTGTGTCTAGAATTACCACATGTAACCTACCTAATGACACTCCAAATTTTATTAAAGACTGATGAGTCGTATGTTTTCCCTCTTCAAATTACCCAAACATTTCTAAGTGATGATCTAACAATCTCAGGATGGTCGTATGTCATTCAAGTAGAGTCTCATTCCAAAATGAAATTCATGGAATATGTTTATATAATGGTCGATGAGAAATGTACTAGTTTACAAGAAATAATGGAAAAAGAAGAAGATGACAATATAGATGTATTTGAAGAAGAAAATTTCATTCCCAATGAAGAAACTGAGATAGAGAATGTAATGCATGGTTAGGAAAATCTGTTGTATGAGGATGATGGACAAAATGAAGCATATGCATACATGAGTGATCATGATTGTGATATTTATGGTAATAAAAATCATGATGATGATGATTTGTCACCTTAAATGTTTGGAATAAACTTTCACTAGGCAAATTGGATTTTATTCTTTTTGGCCATGGGATTAGCCAATGGTTGTACTAAACTATGTACTAAGATTTGTATGGATTTTTTAGTTTTGGTAATGGGATTAGGCAAATATTTTTTTTGGGTACTATGCAATGTTTCAAATATGAATGCCTTTTGTTCTTTAATATCAAATTTTGTTTGAGAAATGCTATGAATGGACGTTTTTGAGTTTCAATGTTAACAATTGATGAAAGAATTATTCTTTGACTGTATGCCATCATCATGGTCATGGTAAGGAGTTAGAAATAAAGATTTAGTTTCCTTACCAAATTGCATAAAATTTGACATGTTCACAAACCATCGCCAATTCAAGACTAGTTGGTAGTCTAAATACTGGTCCAAGTATTACATTGTGATTTCAACCTTTTGTTTTCCCATGTATTAATGATGTTTTTATGAGAAATGGTAGACATAAAAGGATATTAAGAACAAGGTGTTGAAACGTAAAAGTGGCTAAAACAATGGTGAAAATTTTGTAGAATATGAGCTTGTTCGTAAAGAATAGATCACAAGAAATGAAGAATATATGTCATCTCTTGGTTTGGGAAATAAGTAAGTAGTTATTCCTTGTAACTTTACACTTATGTGCATTTTTCATTAAAGTTGTTTATAATCTATTTCTTGTTGTATCCTATATATGCTTTTGATTCTCATATGATAAGTTTTCTTGTTTTATAGGGAAAAGTTGGATTTTAGAGAAAAAGAGCAGAAACAAAAGGCAAGCACAGGCATAGTGTTGCCAGCTCATGGTTGGGAAAATCAGTTAGTTATTCCTCATAAATTTTCACTTCTATCCATATATTATGATAGTTGTATATAATCTATTTGATGATGTAGGCCATATATGCTTTCAATTCTAATTGAATATTTTTATTTTATTTTATAGGGAAAATGTCGATTCTACACAAAATGATAAAAAAAGGCAAGCACAGGGACTTTGCTGCTAGCTTGCATGTGGATCAGTACATGGAGAATATGTTTCCAATACTAATGATCAACTTCTTGATATATAACATGATGATGATCATGCCCGAGCTTCTATTTCTGAAGACTTGGTATATTATGAGTCAGAATCAGGTTTGCAAGGCCTTTATTTCAAATTAAAACAAATATTTGAAGGCATGTATGTGCAAATTGGTGAGAGAGCTAGTCCCACACCTAATGTGGCCATTAACAAACCAATTAGGCCTTTAGCTTCCAAAGAAAAAAGATGTGTTGTGTCCAGAAATATGGGTTCTCATTCGGAATCACCCAATCTTGATTTGAATGAACGAATTAGGCCTTCAACTACCAAGGAAAAAACACCTATTGTGTCCACAAATATGACTTCTCATTCGGCATCACCCAATTTTTATTTTACTGAACCAATTAGGCTTTCAACTGCCAAAGAAAAAACACATGTTGTGTCTATAAATATGATTGTTTATTTGCCATCACCCAATCTTGAATCGTTTGAAGATATATCAGCTTTCGTAAACAGATGAAGATTTATTCAAAGCATGTATAGGTCCACATAAAGAGAATCCAAATAAAGGAAATCATAAGGGAAGATGGATTATTTGGTTGACGTAAAATATGGTGAACTAGTTGGACCAAATGCTTCAATATGCGCTTCAGAGTTGGGCACGAGAGTAAAGTCTTACTTGGATGTCACCAAAGCCAATTTTTCAGATCAAGATGAAAGAAATGTGGATCAAGTCATTCGAAAAATGGAAAATGTATTTGAGATTGTCGATGGAAGGATTTCCACCAAATATTACAATAACGAGATGAGAAAATTGATTAATAAATTTAGGCATAAATGCAGAAAACTAATCTTGGATGGAAAAGATAGGGAAACCTACTTGACTCCCAGAAAGTGGGAATATTTGAAGGAAACTATGCATGTTGAAGACTATCTTCAAAAGAGTAAAAAAATGAAGAAAGCAAGAGATAATGTGAAGTATCGATTTATTTTGGGTCATGGTGGGTGGCAAGCCAATCAAAACATGTTTGTAAGTATATGGATTTTTTGTTGAATACATTGTGTATGGAATTTTTGTAAGTATATTTATAAATACATTGTGTTCAGTTGCATTTTTATTCGTATATATGTCCACATAATTATGTGTTCATAATGATTTGTAGGTTCATGGAGCTAATAGATCATAACTGGATGTGAATGAAATGGTTGACCATAAAATAATGGCATATATAGACAGTTCTAAACATGAGCATATATAATAAATAAATAAAAAGAACAATACCATCTAATGAAGTTGTGAATAGCCAAACCACATCTACTGTTCAATACAATAGTGATAATTATAAACATGTAATGGAATGCATAAATGGGTTGGCAAAGACAGTGTCAACCACAACCTCCTCCATTCAACCTACTATTGCTTCATGGAAAAATAAGGAATGTCAGTGATTTAGATGAGGTAATACAATTATCATTCCTACACAAACATTTATTCACTAGATTTCATAATCTGATGAAATTGTTTAGGTATGATTTTTAGTGTTTTATTGTTATATTTACTATTTTTCTACTATATTATCGTGTCCTTATAATGTTATATTTGATTAGTGTGTGATGTAATGACATGCAGAATATAGTTGAAGGAAAAATTGCAGTCTTGAAAAGAAAAAAAATCTCCCAACATTGATCCGCCTCATCAATTTCGATCAATGCCAGCTCTTGCTGGACGCATTTCAAATATTGACTGATTGAGTGCATT
The DNA here is from genome assembly GCA_001517045.1 of Pseudotsuga menziesii. NCBI lineage: Eukaryota > Viridiplantae > Streptophyta > Pinopsida > Pinales > Pinaceae > Pseudotsuga > Pseudotsuga menziesii. The sequence continues at coordinate 101,853 of LPNX011058113.1, read as the reverse complement.
GAAGTTTGTTATATCAATAATTATGCATGTTTTTGGAATTTATCTGTAGTTTTTTTTCTTATATTTATGTATTTTTTTCTTTTTTGGCAGTTCCCATTAACTCTAGCAGAGCCTGAAGTATTCCAGGTAGGTGATAAAGTTAACATCCTATATCCATATGAGGGTGCTAATGTCGGCAATGGACGAATTCAATCATTATCTATGATCCATGGAATGCCACTTGGTACTGAAGATGGCAATGTGAATGTCATTGATGTGACTAGTAACACCCCCCTTGCCTATGAATATAAAATTGATGGATGTGAACGTTTGAAGGAGACAAAAATTAGTTGCATTCGGTGCTCAGAGAAGTTTTTGGGAAAATCATCGATCTAGATTATCACATTTTATGAATCAATTGCAACGCACTTTTTTATTTACATAGAATTCATACCATTTAAACTTACTTTACGTAGTCTTCAAATTTTTTGTTTTAAGAGCATGTGAATTAGGATATTATTTGCATGGAATCAACTTCAGAATAAACCATACTATTTGCAGTGTATTTCTTCTCAGTTTTTGAGAGAAAATAGTTGCAGTATTGAGAGTGCAACGGTGTATTTTTATGTCCATATCTCTAGTAGTGCATTTCTATGTTAACATATTAAAAAGTTGTTTTGATTGGAGTTTTTCAACTTTTTTATCAACCTGGTGGTTTATGAAATATTACAGTTGTACCTTCCTTATACGGTGATGATAAAACTTTCGATTGTGGTATGGAACACTTATGGACTATAGAATTTTTCTTAATGTAAAGGGTTTTGGATGTTGTTCTTGAGCTTCTCCACCTCTTCCTCGGCCTGTTAAAGTTGTTGCTTTCTTGTCTTTGTTGGCATTTCTGCTATTTGAAGTGGCCCTTCATCTACCTGCTAGGGTGTTGTAGATCCTAGTTGTGACATGTGTGCTTCCTTTTGGGATGAGTCGTGACCTACATGATTCCCTAGACTTAGCCTTGACTTGTTAGGGATACCTAGAATAAGAAGTGATCCGTGTGCTTCCTTTTGGACTGGGATGTGAAATTTGGATGAAAAATGGGCCTCCTAAGGAAAATAATTAAATTTCCCATGTAGGCAATTTTTTATACTATTTCACTTTTATCGAAGCTTCCCATGGTTATTTCACTTTTATCAAAGCTACCTTAAATATATATTTTATATTAAAATCAATTTATAAGGATGAAGTTTGATGTAATGTTTTCACCAAAAATAAGGAAATAAAATTAAATACACAATTCCATCTTAAAAGTTATTTGACTTTTATGGTGTATAATATTAATTATAATATAATAGTATTAAATATTAATATTAGTTATGATATTAGTTAAACCTTATTAGACTCAACTTTTGATTACTATAAAATATTAAGTATAATATAATATTATTATATATAAGTTATAAATATTATTATTTTTTAAGGAAGAAAAAAGCCTATCCTTGTTATTCAATAAATAGAATCAAAGGGCATCTGATGAGCCATCCCTATCATAGGGTTACAATCAAGCAAAGTCAATGAGGAAATCCTTTCTGCTAAAAACCATGAATGAGTCCCACATCACAAGAGTTGCCAAGGGGGGAGAGCTAATAGTGCAACAACCGATACATCATACCATGACAAAGTAGGAGGGGAAGTCCGACTCAGTAAACCATATCATAACGAGAACATAACAACATAGAGCTTCTATCAAAAGGTGCCCGCTCCATAATCAATAAAGAGGTGCAAACAAAAAATAAAGGAGAACAAGCTCCTACACCAAGCTCAAAAGAGCTGAAAAGTGTCATGAGAGGCCAAAAGGCCATTAAGAAATTCAGAGTATTTACCACATCCTGGAGCCAAAGACAGGGCAGATTTTGATAGTTTGTCTGCTAGCTGGTTGTGTTCACGAAATATATGGCTAAAGGAAAGGTGATGGAAACAAGAGATGAGGATTCTTGTATCTGTACACCAATGACCGAGATTGGGCAGATTTAGGGCAGCATTACCCTTTGCCCAATTGACGATGACAGCAGAGTCCCCAAAAATGTTCAGTAGTGGAATCCCCATCAACTAAGTGATGTGCAACAACGCCAAAAGCGCTATCAGTTCCGCTTTGGTATTGGTACAAGTACCCGCCCCCATAGAAAACTCAAATGAATGGGACTCATTCAGGTATAAATAGAAACCGACTCCACCAATTTTATTGGCAGCTGCCCCATTAAAAAAACCAAAGGGGAAGACAAGAACAGGACCAGATCCAATAGCTCTAGGTATTTTAACCTTTATACCGGAAGTTTGATACATCTGAGAATATTATACAATCTGCTGGATCATGCTCAAAATAAAAGGCTTTTTTCCTTCAAAGACATCTTGATTCCTTTCTTTCCAGATAGCCCATAGAGCAGAAAAAGGAAGATAGCAACAGACCGAATGTTTGGAGAAACTTGCAATCCAATTACCCAAAAAGGTACTGAGATTATCGCTCAGCTGTGGAGGAAGAAAGTGATATTGATCACTCAAATTAATAATAACATTCCTCCACACATCGCAAGATGAAAATAAATGTTGAACGTTGTCTTCACCAGAGCCATAGGGAGCACAATAGTCGGGCCCTATCCATCGTCTTTTCTGTAAACTGTCCCATGTAAGAATTTTATTTTCCAAGGCCAACTAGACGAAACAACATATTTTTTTAGGCATGTAATGAGTTTCCAGTCGGGGCAGAAGATGTGTGTACAATAAAGTCATAAACCAGTTCTGTTGAAACAGAGCCTTCAGCTTTATTATAGTCCCAAACCACGAAATCAGAATGAGAGCTGAGTCTGATCCTCCCAAGTTCCAGAATTCTCGTAAAATTTTCCCATACTATTTTCTACTCCCCAACAATATTTAAATCCTCAGCAGTGTACCTATAGTGGTGCTGACCCGAGAGAATATTATGTGCCTGAGATAGAGTAGAGATACCCAGATCCTCAAGGTATTCTCTGAGATCGGAAGGCAACCAAGACAAAGTGTGTGTTCCAATAATCGGGTCAATGCCCACAAGTATGTCTTGCCCATTACCCACCTTCCAAGCAAGACACTTCCCCAGCCATGGAAGAGTGAGCAAGAAACCTTTCCATATCACAGAAGCTTCCCAAACGGAGAAAGTTTTTTCTTTGAGCCATGCCACCACAGATTGGTTCTTCAGATACTTACTAATTTGGACTTGATGCCAGAGACCACAGTTATGAAGGACCATCCAAAAATGATTGGCCCTCAATGCAATACTAAACCAATGGAGATTTTTAATGCCCCATCCACCTGTTTCCTTGGGCCAGGAGAGGTGCTCCCATTTCATCAAATGGTACCGGTGTTTGTCCCTAGTAGAGCCCCATAAGAAAGCAAAGGTTAGAATTCTAAGCTTTTTTAGGACAGATATAGGAATACGAGCAAGGCCCAGCCAGTAGACTGGGAGGCTAGACAAAACAGCTTGGAAAAGGACCAAGCAACCACCAAGAGAGAGAAAATTGTGAGACCAATGGGAAATTCTTTTTTCATATTTCTGAATCAACTAGTGCCAGTCACTAATCCTTTATCCCAAAGGTTTAAGAAAATACCCAAGATACTTAAAACCAATGGATATTGGTTCCATTTTGTAGGGCATAATCCTGGAGATATCAAGAAGAGTATCATTTGCAATATTATTGTAGAGAAAATAGATTTATCCAAGCTGATACACATTCTTGAGGCTTTGCAGAAAGTACTAAGAATAACTTCAAATGCCATCCATTCCAACAAGGTACCAGTTCCAAGCAGAATAACATCATCCACAAAGAGGAGGTGGGTAAGAGCTAGAGTAGAAGATATTTTAACACCTCTGATGAGACCATTCTCCCTAGCATCAGTAATCAAGAGACTAAGCCCTTCAATTACAAGAATGAAAAACAGGGGGGATAAGGGAAAACCTTGTCTGATACCTCTGGAGGCACTAAATAATTTGGATGGGGTTCCATTAATCAACACAACAAAATTTTCTGAAGTAAGACAGCCCATTATCCAATTGACTCCCAGGAGAGGCACCCCAATCTGGATTAGAATGAGCCTGATATAAGACCATTTAAATCTGCCAAAGGATTTCACCAGATCCAATTTGAGAATGAGAGCACAAGTGTTTTTAGTTTTAACAGAATGTAGGATCTCTTGAGTAATGCCTATAGGCTCGACAATTTGTTGGTTTTTGAGAAACCCAAACTGCTCTCTTGATATGTGTGAGTCCAGGAAAGGCTTAAATCTAACAGTTATAATCTTGGAGATTAGCTTGTATACCAGATTACACAGAGAGATAGGTATAAAATCAACAAAGGAGATAGGCTTATCCTTTTTAGGAATCAAGGCAAGGAAAGTTGAATTTATAGAGGGCGTAATAAAACCAAAAATTCTAGTGCATTCAACAGCAGAAAGTAAATCCTTACCCAACAAATAAAAAAGTGTAAAAGAACTCCACAGGCCAGCCATTAGGGCTAGGGCTCCTATTTTTTTTGAAAGATTTTAGAGCACCCTCAATCTCAGGTAAAGTGACAGGATCAACGAGACCATGAGCCTCCTCAGTAGGGATCACAATGGGAAAAAGCATGACTACTTTGAGCTGGGAAAGTAAACAGGTTTGATTATCATCACAGAATATATGAGAGAAGTGACTAAGGCCCAACTCCTTAAGAGCTTCCTCATACTCAACACTGATGCCATCTCTATCCTCCAAAGACCATATCATATTATGATTTCTTCTACCTGAAGCCAGAGCATGAAAAAACTTGGTGTTTGAGTCACCATATAAAGCCCACTTAGCTATGCTTTTACACTGCCAAGTGAGAAGGTAATGGTCCAATGGATTTTTTTTTGGATCGAAGATTGTTCAAAGATAACTCATCCTCAAGCGAAAGGATGCCTGAAGAAGAACTAGAGAGAAGGGCACCAATTTCCTCATCAATATTATGAGAATCACACTCCAAAATGGAGCCTTTTTCTTTGGTCCAAGCTTTAACCTCTTTCTTGAGTAATCGAAGCTTATGGGAGAGGAGATCCAAGTCATCATCAGAAGATGAGGGAAGCAAATCAGGCCATCTCTTGGAGACCCAGAGGTTAAAATCTAGATCAATGAGCCATGATCTGTTGAATTTTAAAGGAAAGTTACAGGACCCAGCCAATTTGTCCCACTCAAGGCATATTAGAAAATGATTAGAGATATCAGTAGGATGAGACCAAACACGGTGGAATTTGAGTACAGGGATCAGAGAAGAAGAGAGTAAGAAATATTCGAGTCTTTTACTAATCCTATCATCCCCCACTCTCCCATTTCTCCAAGTGGGTCCTGCATCGAAAGGAGCAACATCCACAAGATCGATCAAATCGAAAAGGAGTTTGAAATGAGAAGCAAGTGGGTCAAGAATGACCCTTTTACCCCATGTTTTAGAGGTAGTCAATGTTAAGTTAAGGTCCCCTCCCAAGATAAGGTTAGGAGTGGTGAGAAGGCCGCCTCTGAGAATCTTATCCCAGAATAGTTCCCTGTTTCGATAGGGCCCATAGTAATTGAGGATAGCTAGTGGAGAAGTCATACCACGAAAGTTAGCCTTCACAAGGATACCAGCAACAGTCTCAAAGGCACAGCGGCACGATGCCTAACTGAATGGGGGTTCCAGGAAGAAAGTAATCCCCCCGAGAGGCCCGAAGCATCGATGGCAAAGAATTCCCAATTAGGAATAATTTTTGAGAAAGAAAGGAGAGCAAGATAAGAGCTACACATGGTCTCCTGGAGGAGAATCATGTTAGGTGCAACCGAGAGAAAAAGGGACCGAAGGCTACAATGTTTGGTCTTGCCTCACATACCTCTAACATTAAGGGACAAGATCTTCATTAGGGAATAGGTGGGAGGGGAGACAAAGCTCTAAGTCCCCGACGAGTGTTCCCCCTAGCAGTATTTTTTATGCATATTGAGGAGTGTAAGGAGGAGAAGCCGATGAAAGACCCCTTGAAGGATCACAATTGTCCTTTTTTTCTTCCTCACCGTCACATTTTCAAAACGAATAGAGTTCAAATGGAGGGTCGAAGGAGATGAGGTAGTTTTTACTATGAAGATTAACAATGATTTCTGTAATGAGGGATTAGAAAAGGAGGGAGAAGTAACGGGGTTGTGTGGTGAGGGGAGAAGAGAAGGAGGGGTGGCATGAGGTGGGAGGGGCAGAAAATCCTCAAAGGAAGTCAGGGAAGGAACAAGGGGAAAGGGGAGCAAGCTAGATTTAGGGATAGGTAGAGAGGGAATTAGGCTTGTGGAGGTGGGCATAGGAGAGAGAGAGCAATCAGGGATGGGGGTAGAAGGAATAATAGAAGAAACCAAAGGAGGGGTCACCAAGGAAACACAGTTCGAAGAAGGAGTATGTAAAGGCGCAATGTCCAACTCATTTATGGCCTCAAGCATGGAACCCAAAATATCATCAAAAAGAGAGAGAGACTGGGAATAAATACCATTTTTTGGGTGCGTCGGCATGAAAGATGAAGATGGACCGCACGAGAGAGGAGACCCCCCCTAACTTGAGCCTGACTGATAGTGCATGAGAAGTGGACATGTTCTACGAAGGTGTCCTGTTTCGTGGCACCTACTGCATCTAAATGAAACATGGAGGTAATCAAGTCTTTGTACCAGAAGTCTCTCCTTGCAGAGCATATCGACCTCAGCTGGTAAACCGAGAGAGACATCCATCTCCACAAGCACCTGTGCCAATATTTTATCATAGGAGAGATGGAAATATTCGTCAACCGCCACAAATATACCCATAGTATTAGCAATGCCTTCAAGGATGCTCTTGTTCCAAAGAGGAAAGGGTAGTGATGGAAAAAGTACCAAGAGGTGGCGCTTTGTCACCCTTTCCTTGAGTGGGTCAAAATGGGTATGCCAACTCCCCAGAACCAATGACCCATGGCCAATTCTCCAAATCAAATCAAGAATGACCGATGCATGTTTGGATTCAAGAAAAGTGAAGACAATCCAACCATTTGTTAGCAGGCTGATGGTTGGGATGTAGGTAAGCAATGGTTTCTAGTGTTTCGTTTCCCAATCCACCCAAGCTTTCTTGCCCAAATGACAATATTCCAATCTACCCACCAAGGCCCATGAGCACAAGGATGTCATGTGATCCATATAAACGTCATGACCGAGAACATAACGAAATTTCCCCTCGAGGGTCTTAATATTTTTGGCATTCCGCTTACGATGGTGGCGTACAGGAGCCTTTTTGTCACCCATGGGGAGGACCACAACAAGTCAACCAAACTAGCCGAAAAGGAATACCACAAAAACCCAAACAAACCCAAAGGAGTGACAATGCACGCAAAAGTCCACTAGAGCCCAGAATACTAGGAAAAACAAGGGTCAACCTAAAATAAGAAAACCACTCACGGCACTCGGTGGTTATACCATAAACAAAAAACTAGAAAGAACAACAAAAGAATGAAGCCCAATAGATAGGACAAGTCGATGGCTTGCATAACCAATGAATAAAGAAACCCGAAATAACCCCCAGAATTTGGAAGAGAAAGGGAAATATAAGAGTCAAACCCCAAATAGGGAACACAACCGACGCCCAAAGAAGACTCTGCTACCAACACACCAACGCCCAAGGAAAAAGCCCCGACGGGTAAACACCACAATCACAATGAAAAGGAGTGATGAAAAGGATAGGGAGCATGGACAGAGAACCAAAGAACTCGGAGGAGAAAAGGAAGAAACCCTAATTCCCCAGGGAAACCAAAATATACCCAGAAGTCAACCCTAAGTTGTTGATGAAGGAAGACAGAAGCTACAAGGACAGGCGACGTAGAAAAACACATGCATGTTGATAACCCAAAAAACCCATCACAAAGGCGACTAGAAAAATCAAATGATTCCCACTTTTTACCTTGGTTGGTACTAGTCCCCTTTGACAGGGGAGGAACTCCAAGTTGTCGCCCACAATGCGGACCAAACCATTGCAATTGTCCTATACAAGAAACAATTAAAGACCCAGAAGATACATACAGATTCAGCATACCACTACAGACAAAGCTAGAAAAAATAAATAGAGAGAAACCCAGGACTCGAAAAAGGTGTCGCGAAGCCTAGAGACAGTGCAGAACCAGGGTACACCAGGGAGGCTCTGAGAACCCTAGCCATGGCGACGGACACAACCCACACAATGTCTAACCATTCTCTTGTAAAGTCAAGAGGTTGTGATTCAAGTACCTTTCATACTTTCAACTTATGGTTTTACCATCTTCTCCCGTGGGTTCTCAGAAAGGTGGATTCCTTAATGACTGTCTTCTCTTTGGTAGCTTCTCTTTCCAGCAGATTGGTAGTTCTTCACCTAGTTATAAATATTAGTTATGATATTATTTATGACATATTAGATACTATTAATTACTATTACTATTATATATTATATATTGGTTACATATCACCTAAAATATGATGTGCATATTAGTTATGTTGTTAGTTATTATTATAGATTAAATACTTATTATATATTAGTTAAAAGTTATTAGACCCAACTTTTGGCAGTTATTATAAAATATTAATTATAATATAATAATATTATATTTTAGTTATAATATTAATTACTATTACTATTATATATTATTTATTGGTCACGAATTACCTAAAATATGGGCGGAAATTTTGATGGTTATTATAATAATATTAATTATAATATATTTTTACTATTATATATTAGTTATAATATTAATTACTATTACTATATATTATATATTGGTCATGTATTACCTAAAACATGGATGGGTATTTGACTAAGTAATATTTTTGGACCGACTAATATTTTTCGACATAGTTAAAATTATTTGACCCATTAATATTTTTGGACCAAGTAATATTTTTTAACCCAGTTAAAGGTATTGGACCCGGTAATATTATTATATATTAGTTATGATATTAATTTTTTTTACTATTATATATTACAAATGGGAGAAGTATTACCTAAAATTGGTTAGCATATTAATTTCATTTTCAATATCCAAAATAATTTGGAAGCGGGTAGACAAATTATATTATTAAAATAATTCACCTATCCCCAAATTTATATTAAAATTTTGTTTAAGACCTATACAGTGTTTCAAATTTAAAGCAATTTCATTGGCTAATACATGATGACAAGGAATTTGAATTAGGGTTGAAAGGCCCATTTTGAGTTGAAATTTCCTCTAATGCTTGTGTGTTGTTCTTGAACCTGATCTGTGATCTCCTGTTGGACTATTAGGCTAGGTGTGACCTATTTGAGGGATGATAAGTCTGAACCATGACCTCCTAATCTGGGCAGTGACATTCTTGGTGCTTCCTAAACTGAATCGTTTCCTTCTTGGGGATGGATGGACTAAACTGTGACTTGCCTGAACTTGCTTGATCAGGTTGTGAGTTGCTTAGGGCTAATAGAAGAAACTATAACCCTGTTTGAGTGGACTAAGATCTCTGCTACATTGTTTAAGTGTTTGGGTATGCTTGAATTCAAACATGACCTTCTTGGGGCTCCCTAGACTAAAGTGTGTCCTGTCTAAACTTGCTTGAGCAAGTTGTGAGTTGTTTGGGGTTGCTAGAAGAAGCCATAACCCTATTTGATTGGACTAAGATATTTTATGCATTGTTTGAGTGTTTGGGTCTACTTGAAGTCAATCGTGTCCTTCTTGGGGATGACTGAACTAGAGTGTGACATGTCTAAACTTGCTTGAGCAGGATGTGAGTTGTTTGGGGCTGCTAGAAGAAATCGTAACCTTGTTTGAGTGGACTAATATCTCTGTTGCAGTGTTTGAGTGTTTGGGTCTACTTGAAGTCAACCATGACCTTCTCGGGGTTTCCTGAATTAAAGTGTGACCTGTCTAAACTTGCTTGAGCAGGTTGTGAGTTGTTTGGGGCTACTAGAGAAACCATAACCATGTTTGAGTGGAATAATATCTTTGTTGCATTGTTTTAGTGTTTGGGTCTACTTGAAGTCAACCGTGACCTTCTTGGGATTCCTAGAATAAAGTGTGACATGTCTAAACTTGATCCAGTATCCTCTGAGTTTTTTAGGGCCGCTAGAAGAAACCATAACCTTGTTTGAGTGGAATAAGATATTTGCTACATTGTTTGAGTGTTTGGGTCTGCTTGAAGTCAATCATGACCTTCTTGGGGCTACCTAGACTAAAGTGTGACCTAACTAAACTTGCTTGAGCAGGATGTGAGTTGTTTGGGGCTGCTAGAAGAAACCATAACCTTGTTTGAGTGGAATAAGATCTATGTTGAACTATTTTAGTGTTTGGATCTGCTTCAATTCAAATGTAACTTTCTTGGGGTTGCATGGACTAAAGTGTTACCTGTCTAAACTTGCTTGAGAAGGTTGTGAGTTGTTTTGGGTTGCTAGAAGAAACCATAACCTTGTTTGAGTGGACTAAGATATCTGATGCATTGTTTGAGTGTTTGGGTCTGCTTGAAGTCAACTATGACCTTCTTAGGGATACGTGGACTAAAGTGTGACCTGTCTAAATTATCTTGAGAAGGTTGTGAGTTCTTTGGGGCTGCTAGAAGAACCAATAACCCTGTTTGAGTGGACTAAGATCTATAGTGCACTGTTTAGTGTTTGCTTATGCTTGAAGTGAACCGTGACCTTCTTGGGGTTTCCTGGACTAAAGTGTGACCTGTCTAAACTTACTTGAGTAGGCTGTGAGTTGTTTGGGGTTGCTAGAATAAACCATTACCTTGTTTGAGTAGACTAATATATCTGCTGCATTGTTTGAGTGTTTGGGTTTGCTTGAATTCAATCGTGACCTTCTTGGGGATTCCTGGACTAAAGTGTGATATGTATAAACTTGGTTGAGAAGCATATGAGTTGTTTGGGGATGATAGAAGAAACCATAATTGTGTTTGAGTGGAATAAGATATATGTTACACTATTTGAGTGTTTAGGTCTTCTTGAACTCAATCATGACCTTCTTGGGCCTGCTTGGACTAAAGTGTGACCTGTCTAAACTTGCTTGAGTAGGTTGTGAGTTTTTTGGGGCTGCTAGAAGAAACCATAACCATGTTTGAGTGGACTAAGATATCTGATGCACTGTTTTAGTGTTTGGGTCTGCTTGAAGTCAACCATGACCTTCTTGGGCTGCTTGGACTAAAGTGTAACTTGTCTTAATGTGCTTGAGCATCATGTGAGTTGTTTGAGGCTACTAGAAGAAACCATAACCCCATTTGAGTGGACTAAGATCTCTCATGCATTATTTAAGTGTTTGGGCATACTTAAAGTCAATTGTGACCTTGTTGGGGTTTCCTGGGATAAAGTGTGACTTGTCTAAACTAGCTTGAGCATGTTGTGAGTTGTTTGGGGCTGCTAGAAGAAACCATAACCCTATTTGAGTAGACTAAGATATCTCCCTCAACCTAGTAGGGTTGTCTCTTTCGTGTCCTGGTTGTTGCTTCTATTTGAAGTGGGTTGTAACCATTTGCCAACTAGGGTGTTGTAGAACCTAGCCATGACTTGTGTGATTCCTATTAGGTTGATCCATGACCTATGTGATGATCTTGGATTGAGCCTTAACCTCTTAGGGATGCTTGGAATAAGTCGTGATCTGTGTGCTTATTTTTTGGTTTGGACGTGACATTTGTGTTTTTCCTGGAGTGGATCCATGACCCCCTGTTGGGCTATTAGGCTAGGTGTGACCTCTTCAAGTGATGATAAGTCTGAACCGCTACCTCATAATATGGGTTGTGACCTTCTTGGTGCTTCCTGAACTAAACCGTGACAATTCACTACAGGAACAAAGGACATACCTAAGAGAGAGAGAAAAATCAATTACTGTAGGTTTAGTCAACTATAGTAGCAGTCAAGGTAACCCAGTCGACAAGTAAGGAAACCCCAATTACTGGAGCAGCATACCCAGAAATAACAGTCCATAAAATATCAGGTAATGATGACATTCCACACACAAACTAGAGCTCAGTTTGTGGCCCATACAAATCCCCTGGATTTCTTACATCTTAGCACACTCAAACAGTGTAGTAGAGATATTAGTCCGCTCAAGTTTGAATCGTGACCTCCTAAGCTAGGATGTGACCTTATTGGTGCTTCCTGAACTGAGCCATGACCTTCATGGGTCTTCCTGAATTGAACTGTGACCTTCTTGTGGATGGTTGTACTAAACTGTGACTTGTCTAAAAAAAAATATTTCTGAGTATAAGGAAGTTTTCAACTCTCCTAGTAGGTTATCTTATTTGTTTTCCTTATACTTTGAGTTAGATTTACTACTGCCAGTAATTATTATCTTTGTATGCTTTCAACCTTAACACGGGGACCTTTGGGAGTGTTAAAGTTGAAAGAGATAAAAATTATGCTTTAAAGTTTAAACTTATCTTGTCTATTTACAGTTGTACTATTTTGTTTCTAGTATTGTTTTAATGCATTAAAATATAAGATTTTTAATTTTCTACTTCTAACCCATTGTAACAAAAAGACTTATTTATGTTGATGGAAAAGTCATATCAGACAAACGCTATTGACTTCGCGTTACCCTTATATACTTGTGGTTTGATTGGTTGTCAAGAATTTGGATATCACTGCATTATCCTTTGTTCAATGAGTTAGGACCACTTTTATCAAGCTTTTGTTATGGTTGATTTGTAGACCCAAACTCCTGCTTATTTTTTTCTTGAGTTTTTTCTCAATTTAACAAAATATCAATAAGTGATTCCTAGTGAAGAGATGTCTACGAAATCCATATCTTTTTGGATGTACGTGTATAGGTCGTTTCATTAATTTAGGACCAAGTGTTGTTTGGAGTCTCTAATATGCTGCATTAAGCGCAATGTACAGAATATATTTGTAAAATATGACATCGTATGTTCTCTCCCATGACGCAAAGTTTTCCATCTCGTGTAATAGCCATGATAGTTTTTAATGAGGTATAAATCCTCCTTGATCGCATCCGCAAAAGTTTCCCTAATGGGATCTATCCCATATCCTTTAGAATCATCTCTAACATGCCTCTCCCAATGACCATCACACCAATCTTTGACATGGGGGAGGGACTTAACGAGTGTGAAGGTGATCTTTTTGTTGTCAATTATTTTTAAATGGAGTAATAACCTTGTAAAAGATTTAACCGATTCTCCAAATCATTTGCATATCTATTTGGCCTTCAAATAAAGGAATGCCAAAGTTAACTTGTACCTTGAGTGGCACCACACCTCCAAAATGGTTGTTGGTTGAAGGTGTATCCATAATCACTAGTATTCAATAAAGGATCTAGGCTATGAAACTATCCATCATCGTGTTCCTCTTTCACACAAGGGATTCCTTTAGGAATAGCTTAATAGGATCTCCTACTCTATCATCTCTATTTTCTTCTCCTTCCATATGAGCCTACTTGATCCAAAGAGAGTGGTTATCCCCAACCTCAATTAATTTGAGACCAAACTCCCAATATGTGTATCTGATCGAGAACATGTAGCAAGAAACAAGACGAGCATATTGATTTGAGACAACTAATATAGATTATTTAAAGGACGAATTGAATATAGAAGTATAAAAATGGATACACACACGCAAATATTTTGTAGAGAACAAAAAGTAGCTTGAATGGTCAGTAGCTTATATCTAAAGAGAGATGTGTTGGCTACGCTCATTCGTAAGAGTTGATTACAAAGAGACCAAAAAAGAACTTATTATCATAATCATAGAGGGAAAAAAACTAACCTTGGGAGATGAAGTGCCAAAAGGACTTGTGGGCCCCAAGGTGGCTAGCCAAATTCTCGAGGGCACAAATTTTTCATATGATCTTTATTTAGGGCACATGATTGTTGGAAAGAACTAGTCGAGAAGTGCACCTTTTGACTAGGGTGAGGGAATTCCATGGAAAACCTCCCCCCCCCCCCCCCCCCCCCCCCCCCCCCAAAATGTCCAAAAAACATAGTTTAATTCCTTAAAACAACCCTATAATTTTGGGACCCAAAAAACTATAGAAAATTGCCAAGAAAATGGAGAACTATTGTAACTCAATGGAACGGGTGGGTGGCCACTAGTATCCACCTCGATCACATGCTTAACAAGAATAACACATCTAAATTGGTCATTCTTTTTTGGTATCTTACATTCGTCAAGTAAAAATATAATTGTTTTAAACTTGGATATAAAATCTTCAATGCAAGAGAAATCATTCGGATTTAAAGAAATCAATTGGTTTTGGTGGTTGTGGGGCTCAAATCTCCAGCTTTTACCCAAACTACATCTAGTTTTTCATCTCCTTGAAGGTGAAACCATAGATCACTAGAGATGGGAATTCTGGTTCATCCACGTGTTTCATCAATTTTACTATCCCATTTGGCTTTCTTCAATACATTAATAAGGGAAATTTATTTCCCCGGGGTAATCCAACAAAGTCCTTTACTTCATAGTAAATCCTCCATATGGGGTTTCCTAAAAATTAGTTTGAAATGGTAAGTAAGAAATCAATAGGACTAACTATATAATAATATGTAGGTAAGATGGCTTCAAAAACATAAATATATAATATGAATGGAAATCTCTCGAAAATATAGGGAGATTAAAAAAATGAGACTAATAATGGACTTTGGATGTCAAATTTATACTTTTTAAGAAAGGCATAAATGGTAAACAAAGTGCCACATAGAATTTGATATTGACCCACATGGTGATGGATGCATGATAAAGTTGTTGAGTAAAAAATAAATTCGCTTCCTTCTTTAACTTAAAAAATAGACTTGAACTCAAGATCTCTATTTTAATAAAGTAACTTCAACAAAGTGGGATATTGCAACGTATATAACAAATATTAGAAAAAAGAAGATTTGTATTTTTAACTATTTTCCTTGAAGTGTGCACTTAACCCAAAACCCCTTATTTTTGTGTGTAAAAAAGCTTCAACGCAACTGCACTAAAAAATAGACAATTTTTTGAAAATGAAATCGAAATTGTTAGGGTTAGATATCGTTTGACTTCCTCGAAAATTGCATGTTTTCTCTCTATTTTTTATTTATTTGTAGAGATCACATAAAGCATAATATAAAGAGAATATGCAAGATAAAAAAACACCTTCCACTTTGCTTTTTAATTTTCAAGTTCACACAAAGCATGTGGGAAATTGAATGAAAGAGATTTTAAAAACCGGATTGAAATTGTATACCTTTGGATTTGATTTTAATGGTTGTATCTTTTATGAAATGAAAACCTTTTCAAGTTAAATCAAAAGGGTTTCTAACTGAAAATAATGATCTAGACACACTATAATGGTTCTCTCATCCCATAAATTTTTAGAATCAACAAAAAAACATAATTTATTTTATGCATGTGGAGACACAAGCTCAGAATCTCAATCAACAATGGTTGTAGGTATTCATAAGCACTCTATTACCAATTCAATAAACATGGCATTTCCACACAAGTCAAACCCCTTAATTCAATTGCCCACACAATCAAATCTAATGTTAGTACATTAGTGTATAATGTTATTTAAGTTCTCAAATAGGGAAATAGTTTATGACTCCATCTAATGCAACTACTTGAGGCAATATATTAATAAGAAAGGAAAATAATTTACATATGAATTTTTCACAATAAATCATTGGAAAACGACCCTTCATGTTCTTTAAATAGAGATCAAAGACCAATCGAGTACTAATCCATAGATTAGATTAGTCAATAGTATTGAGGAGAAGGTGAATCATCATATCACTTTGTGTATAGAATATAATCATGGCCATCATTTTAGAAAACTAAAAATTTACACTAAAGAAATAAACTTTACCTAATGAAAAATTAGTCAAAGTTGATCTTAGCTAACTCCTAAGTGTTTAAATATCTTAACATCTTGTCTTAAGAACTTGCGATAGGATTGAAGGATTTACAAAAGAGACATAACATGGAAATGAAGGAGGTATAAGAGCCTAATAAATACACCTATTGGATGCAACACACAACACACTTATTTATATGTAATTCCATGATAAGAGGAACACAATGATGGATAGTTTCACGGCCTAGATCCATCAATAAGTTACTCATTTATCAATGCTTAAATCCAATTGATCAATGCACCAAGTCAAGATAACTAACACCGATATTATTTGGTATATTATGTTCAATATATAGACGATTCAACCATCCATGATCTAAAAAGGATAACATGTAATAGTTCATCTATTTTGGTGCTTTTTGGGTGGAAATGTTGGAATTAGAGGAAATTTCAACTCAAAATGGGCCTTTTAACTTTAACTCAAATTCCATGTCATCATGTGTTAGCCAATGAAATTGCTTTAATCTTGGAATACCGTATAGGTCTTAAACACTTTTTTAATATAAATTTGGGGATAGGTATCATAAAAAAAACTACTTTTTTTGTTTGTATTTTCGACATATCTCCCCGTGTTTTTACTCAAATTTTGATCGAAAGAGCTCGTTGGATGCACGGGGAGATATGTCGAAAATACAAACAAAAATGTAGTTTTTTTCTTTTCTTCCTCCAAAATTAATAAATATTATTTTATTATTTTAACTATTATTTTATTAATTTTTTTAGGAGGACCATTTTGAGTTGAAATTTCCTCTAATAAGTTGGCTTACAGGGCTCATTTTAGGGGGTAGGTCTCAGTTTGTAGATTTGGGGAGCTGAACCTTCTAGGGAATGTTTGAGGGTTTAAACAATGTTTTTTAGGGTCAAAATTTAATCACTTGTAATTCCCCTTGACACTATTCTACATTATGCTACCTTTCCAAAGGTCCAAGAATCACCTCAAACTGAGTCCATATGAGGAAGTTATGGCTAATGCAAGTTGACCTACCCAGTTGACCACCATGGTACCGTGTGGATTCCAAATTGGCTATGTTTCTCACACGTGGAGATAGTCACATCTGTATTTTCAAGAAGAGTCTAGAAGGTCCAAAAATCTAACCCTAATCAAGATTTGGTGCATGCAAAAAATTATAGATTGTTATCATACTATGTTAAATACCGGGTCATTCGGAGAAGAAAGGGTTCCATTCTTATGATATATTGTAATATTGTTTCACATTCAAGAAACACAACAAGAGTGGATATTAAACTAGCATAGATCCAAATACTAGGCTCTATCAAGCACCGAGAGGGATCAAATCTCCGAGATGCAAACCTCTTCTCGGGTACTGCACTCACTGAGCTATTCTAGGAGATTTGCATCTCTGGAGATTTAATCCCTCTCGGCGCTTGATAGAGCCTAGGATTTGGATCTATGCTGGTTTAAATAATGTAATTTTTTTTAATTTACCTAAAAACAATATAACTTAAAATATTGCTATGATTAATTACCTAGATGAAAATATAATATTAATAAATTATTTTAAAATCTTTAAAATCTATGACTATGACCCCTAATCAAAATAAAAATAAAAATGTTAAAAAATAAATATAAACAGACTAATATCAAAGAAAACACTAATTCTAAGGTGCTAAGTGAAACTGTGAAACTATGGTTCACCACAATTAATCAATTATATTCTATCTCTACTTTTAAGAAGATAAAAAGGAAGGTTGTAGAACTTTATCACTAAGGAAAGCTAATTGAAAAAAAAAATTACGAGAATCTTATTAAAAAACGTTTGGAAAACATATGTTACATTAGAAGATGAAAACAAAATTTGACATCTTGCATAAAATGCAAAAGACAAATGAGTAATCAAACTACACATAAAAAATGAAGCAGCATTAGTATTTTTAACCTAAGCAATGTACAATTTGTAAACCTATGAGTATTTTTATATGTTACAAAATAAAGTGTCACATACCCCAATTTTGTAAAATTATGTAAATTGTTTTATTATATTTCTGAGACATTATGTTAAACTTAATCCTAAGTAGGGATTGATGACTCAGCAGAGTCAACAGTAATGGAGTGTAATTCAGAATATTTTATTATTAATAAATAAATTATGGAGACAACAGTAATGGGAGAGCTGTTAAAAAGAGGTTATTGGTCAAACTGGTGGATGGAACTAGGTGGAAAGGCAAAAGACAAGTGGCAGCATCCTCAAACACTTCCTAAGTTGCAGGTGGCAACTCCCCTATATTTGGGGTCATGATTCCCCAAGAAAGTGGAATCAGAGTAGGTGGCTCATTAAATGACAACTAACCCAAAAAGACCTAGGCAATCTTTTAAAAGTACTCAATGAAGAGAGCTGAGGCTGCTCAGTTATTTTCCAGAGAGAATTCATTCAGGTAAATGTTATTCAGGAAATCCATTGAGGAAGAGGGAAATACAGTAAGGAAGTTGTTTTAGGAGGATTGCTGCAGTAACTTGATTTTATTACAGCTTTTTGGGCTGAGAGAACTGACTGATAGTTCTGAGTTAATACTAAGTTTGAAGACTGATATCTGACTTTGCTACACCTAGTTCCAGCCAGGGAGACTAAAGCAAGCTCGGGGGTCCTGAGAAGTCGCTGTCTGAGCGCTCTCTAGGAGTTGGTAGGGAGGAACGACCTCCCATTGCTGTTGTTGTCCACAGCTTAAACAGGTTTTGTCACTTATTTCTTTATGTTTACTGAGTATGAATGGACACATGTTATGTTTATTTTATATGTCTGAGGAGTTAGTTAGTTTAGTAAAGTTAGTATCTCAGAATATCAGTGGTTAAATATGTTAAGAGTTACTGTGTTTTTCCACATCTGGGATCAGCAGACCGTACTCCAGCACAGTACCTCGGTATTGTGAAGTAATATCCTTCTGAACCGAGCTTCCTATTTAGTTACTTTCAGTAACTACAAGTATTTCAGGAATTTATAAGTTATTTTCTTAGAGTTTAAAAAAAAAAACTACTTCCTAGTACTGTATATTTGTTTCCTGTAAACACTAGCTGCATTAAAGAAAAGATAGACTAAGTATTTCTACTGTTTAAGTCCTATAATGGTTATTTTCCAGTTTAAAAGAATCTAATCTCTTAATGTTGAAGAAGACAATACTGACAGTAGGATATAATTATTTATTGGGTTGATTTACAATTAAAAACCTAGTGGTGTTAGTCTGTATTTTGATTAAGAATGCAGTTATTCAATTACTGCATCTTCTTTTATTTCAGCTAAACTTAACAGATTACAAAACCGTTTATCTATTTTTACACATGATAAATGAATGTTATTTTGTACACAAGAACTTATATATATATGTATATGATAATAAACTTTAATATTGAATGAATATTATGTAAAAATACTCAGGGTTTATAACTAAATAAATATACTAAACTAAACATTGGATAACAACATTAAATAATAATCATAGAAGCATTGGTAAGAAACAATATCATTATTGTATCACTAATAATGTATCTATATTATATACATTATAAAGTAACATTTAAAGTAATATTTTATTACTACAATTATAAACTTAGACTATTTATATTTGATGAACTAATAAATAGGGTTTATATATAAAATATTTATACTCTGTGTATTACAAAGTAAATAAACATTACTTAAGACAAAAGTAAAAGTTAATAAGAGTACAACAGGTTTACAGAAATTGAAAACCAGTTCAGAAAACTCAATAACAAGCTATTTAACAAAAAGCTGGAGAGTACTTATCTCCAGAATTCTTTTTATAACAAGATAAATCACAGTATTTATAACATGACTAACAATAATATAATAAATTAGAATCAACGCTTATGATGTTGGTATAAGGGTATAAACCCTACATATAACTTAAGAAGTTAATACATAACAGATAAATCAAAATACATAACCCTAATAGTATCTTATTTAAATAAGAGTTTATCAATAGTAAAATAACCCAGATATTATTTTTAAACAAAAGAAATAACAGAACACTAAAATGCTTAAACATCGAGCTTAACCATTATGGTTTAATTCATTTATTTTACTCACAGTTACAGACAGAATTTACAATTTAATTCATAATGGCAGATTAAGAAACTGAACTTAATCTCAACTGTAAAAATTAGGGATGAACCCTATAAATCCAGTTTACACAATTAAATTAAATACTAAGAGTTAAGACAATATTTTCACCTACGGCCGCATAATAAAACCACAGGATAAGCTGTCATAACCCTTCTTTAATTAATTCCTGGGCATTGCATAGATTTAAAACTGTAGATGGTAAAACAAACTAGAAGATACAGTAAAATAATAAAACATTTATATATTATCAAATCTCGGATGAAAACCCTAAATACACAAGGAGTACAGTAAAGAAAGCAAACAGTGGAGGTCGTAACCTCATTTGCAGACAGGTTACAACCCTGTACTTCCTCTTATTTACAGCATTTAAAAACCAGAAGGAAACTATCATTTTACACGACAGCTAAGCTGTAACACCCATGCTTATCGCAGAGGTTAAACCTGTTAAAAACTAATTTTAACCTACAGCTAGATAAGACTGAACGGAACCAAGTAACCACCAGAGTCGCGTTACTCAAAGCCATTTACTAACAACCCTATTAAACCAGCAAGGAGGAACGCCATGGTTGAGACCAGGCTTACCGGGGAGAATCCAATAGCCGAAAACTTGTGTTTTCCTTTCCTCAAGAAAAGATCCAACCTACAATGCGAAGGGACACTTTATTAAACCCTTAACAATTATTGTTTAAACTATATTCTTGAAATGGAAAACGAAAAGTTTAAACTATAGCTTACCGACAAGTTTGAAGGAAGTGCAGCCACTGTAAATAGATTGATAACCACGGGCAGAGGAAGCATAAACCCTTCCTTCGTCACCGAGAAGAACGAGCTGGAGAAAACAAAGGATACCTTCCACAATGGAAACACTGACAGTATCAAGTCGAAAGATACACACACGTCGTGACAGGGTCGACAAGGGTGCCAAAGGGAAAACCCTAGGTTTTTCAACAACCACATGGCCGCCAACATCAAGCTACAGTCTTCCACACAGTGCAGTAGACGAGCACGAAGGACTGAAGAAGAATAAAAGCTGCTATCAAGCAGTGCAACAACAAAAATTGGACCAGGAGGGTTCACAGAGCGACCAAGCCCAAAGGCGAGGGAGAAATGGCAAATTAGGGTTGAGTCAACGACTTTATAACACCAATGCATGGGTCTGGAGTGACCACGTAAGTACTTTAATATTTTGCATGTGGTGGGTCAAACTCTAATGTTTCACGACGAACCTGCTGTCAATTGTTTTCCAAACAAATCATAGCATGGATATTCCACTTGGTCGTTATACTATGGTTTTTACCTGCCACATAATTCACAATCTTGAACGTTAGAATAATACCCTTAAGACTATGCATTGTAAATGTTAACACTTGCATTATATATATTAAAACTTTGTATTATAAACCTCGTTCAAGATTAAGTCTTGAAGTATATAGACATAGAGGATTTTCTTTATAAAAGTTATAAGGATATGGGTATAATGTTAAGTTATAAGTTGTGCATAAAACTTACCATTGTATTGCCATTTACCCTAGTCTCAAGTGAAAACAAGAGATATATCATTTCTTTTAAGTCTATAAGATAATGGAGTGATGTTAGGTATAGTTGTTTACAATGCTACAACTATAATGCCTATTGCTATAGCCTTGCATAGATGGTAAAATACTAGTCATTTTCTATTTATATGACTTTAAGTTGTAGAATTCAAACTATATAACCCACAAATTTGGAATAAGGTTACTCTAGTCTATTTTTACTTGTTACTACCAATATAATAACAATCTCTTAATAGTTTTAGATTCTTTATGATAACAATTAGATTTTTGTTATCTTCATGCTCAAAGATTTACAAGGATTGTGTAATTGAGTATATGTTAGGAGGTTTATGAAAATTATTATAACCATTCTTGTTGGTAGTATAGTCTGGAAACTCATAAATGAGTTAATCATGATAATCTAGAACTAATTCTAAATATGCTTATAGATTTTATTCAATTGTCAATCATGGAAATAGAAGTAGTTTTCCAATCAATGCAAACCCTTAAAATGTAAGAGAAGACATGTACCAGACAGTAAACCTTGTAAATTGCTGGAAGTAAGAAAAGTATATATTGATATTTTTAACTCCAAATCCTTACAATTGTAATTACAGATCAAAGCATATTATGAATTTAAACTTGGCTTGATGCAGTAACAACGAATGAGTAGAATAGGATGTGAATATGGTAACCCAGTTGTAATTACTGTGCTAGATAGGAAATATTATTTACATCTACTTTTGTATTTCAGTAAACTCATCAAATGATCCAGTACTACATAGGGATACTTAATGCTGATGCTATAAAGGAAAATAGCTAGCTTATTCTCTAATAAATTCCAACTTCCTATCAGTAAGATCTTAAAGAGATTATAGGAAAAGCCTTACCTTTAAAAGCTTGATAAACCTGGTTAGTATGCATATACTTTTACTGAATGATTTGGTACAACAATTTGTTATCTAATACTTTAAAGATTGGTTAGCAGCGACCCGAACATAACCTGGATATCTGTAAGAGAAAGAAAAACTGTTGCATTAGCTCAAAAGCTAAGTAAGCCCAGTCTGTCATTGCAATTCCCCTTGTGGTTGCAAATAGAAAACAATCAGTAACTGACAAGAAACTCATCTTTAAAGTTAAGTGTAACAAAAGATCATTCAGTTACAATTCTGGTAACATAAACTAATCAAACAGTTAATTACCGCACTTAATAAGATTATATTCTATTTTTAATTTTTTTGGAATTTTTGGGGTTTGACATGTGGTATAAGAGCATGGTTCAAATACTAGGCCTTGATGTGGCCCAACTAGTTTCTGCAGAACAGTAAAAAAATAATGTACTAACTTGTATTTTGTTTCATGTAAAAAGCAGAAAAATTTCTTTTTTTGAATCTAACAGGAAGGTATGGAGAAGCTAGGAGAATATACTGAGGAGGAATCTCCAAACACTGAGACAAGATAGATGTCCAGAGAACCTGTGATAGAGGAGGTAACTGCTCACTCCTCAGAGCTGATGCAGACTATAAAGAGTTTAAAGACTGAAATGGAATCAGTCAAGAAGGACAATGAATGGATTCTGAAAACTCAAGAGGAGTTAAATCAAATTTTGATGGAAAAATTTCAGACTGAAGGGAGAAGCAAAAGATCTGAATCTGAAGAAGCTAGCCATCAGAAAGGATCTAAAAAGATGAAATTTGCTAAAGCTGATAGCAGTTCCTCATCTGAAAGAGTCAGGGAACAACAAAGCTATTACTCTACTAGTGACAATAGCGAGGCTGAACTGTATAAGAGCAAGAAAAAGTACAGGCCATATGAAGATATTTCTGGGGAGTTCAAGAAAATAAAACCCCCAACTTTCAATGGAGAAACTGAAAAAGGAGAAGAGGCAGAATCTTGGTTATCTGGGATGAGAAAATATTTTCAGATATACAACTATTCAAATCAGCTGAAAGCGAGAATGACCATCTATAACCTTTCTGGAAAGGCAGATATATGGTGGCAAGATTTGAAAAGGGTCAAGGGGATCAAAGAAAAAGAGGTCAATTGGAGTACCTTTAAAAGGTACTTCAAAAAGAAATTTCTGTCCGAACAATACTATGAAGAAAGGGCCAAGGAATTTTATGAATTAAAGCTAGGGTCCATGACAATGAAGGACTTAAACAGTAAAATCTTAAGTCTGTTAAGGTATGTGCAGTATTTAGTTGATGAGAAACCTAAAGTACAGAGGTTTCTCAACTGTCTGCCATATCATATAAAGGACAGAATCAAATATGATAACCCCAAAACTCTGGAAGAAGCCATGCAGAAGGCAAATTTCTGTTTTGAACAAAACAAAAAGAAGGAAGGAATAGCCATCTGGAAGGATAAAAAGAACGGTAATCAGCCTGAATTTAATAAAAAGGAGTTTGTACCTCAAAAAAATTTCAGGAATAACAAGAACAGAAACCATTCTAATGGTAAGAACTTCCAGGGAAGCAAAAATGGTGCTTCTAATAATTCCAAAAACTTCAAGGGCAAGGAGGCTTCAAACAATCATGGAAATTTCACTAAGAATTTCGAACGGAAGGAACCTGTTAAGTGCTGGGAGTGCAATGGCCCACACTATGCTTCAGTTTGCCCAAATCGGAAGAAGCCAAACAACAATATTCATACCATACAAGATGAAATGACTGTTGGAGACTTTGCAAGGACTATGCCCCGAATCAATGCAGCGTTGGAGAACCGCCAAGCTGATTATCAAACTTCCATGGTGGAAGTAGAAGGTATGGTTAACAAAACTCTTGTAACTATTTTAATAGATCCAGGTGCTAGCCTTAGTTATATTTCACCGTAGATAGTAGAAAAGTGTAATCTGACTGTTGAAAGGTTTGATAACTCTTGGTTAGTACAACTAGCCACTGGGGCAAAAAGGAAGGTAATCTGTTATGTTAAGGAATGTGCTCTAGATATGAATGATTTTAAAACTACTGTTAAATTAAATGTTTTTCCACTTGGCTCGTATGACATACTTATTGGTATGGACCGGTTAGAATATCACAGGGTAGTTTTAAACTGTTTTGATAAAACCTTTACGTGTGTGAATAATAATGAACAACCTATAACAGTTAAGGGTATTCCTAGGAAAAATATAATCAGGCAGATTTCTGCCTTACAACTTAAAAGAGCTGTCAGAAAAGGGTGCAAGGCCTCTACTGTAACTATTACAGATGAGGCAAATAAGTCTGAAACAAATAAAATAAAAATAGAGGATATTCCTGTGTTAAACGAATTTATTGATGTTTTTCCGGAGGAAATTCCAGGATTACCTCCCAGGAGGGAACTGGATTTCACAATTGAGCTGGTACCAGGTGTTGTACCCAGCTTGAAGGCTCCGTATCGTATGAATATTCTGGAGCTTAATGAATTACAATCACAGTTAAAGGAATTAATAGATAAGAAATACATTCGACCTAGTGTGTCCCTTTGGGGAGCACTAGTAATCTTTGTTAAAAAGAAGGACGAAACTATGCGACTTTGCATAGATTACCGCCAACTAAATAAAATGACAATTAAAAACAGATATCCGTTGCCCCGCATAGATGATCTTTTTGATCAGCTACGTGGAGCTACGGTGTTCTCTAAGATAGACCTGAGATCAGGCTATCATCAGGTGAGAATTAAAGAAGAGGACATATTCAAGACAGCTTTCAGAACAAGGTATGGACATTACGAATTTGTCGTAATGCCATTTGGGCTTACTAATTCCCCAGCCGTCTTTATGTGTCTAATGAATAACATAATGCATAAATACTTGGATAAATTTGTTGTCGTATTCATCGATGACATCTTAATCTATTCTAAAAAAGAAGAGGAACATAAGGAACATTTACGGATAGTGTTACAAGAATTGCGAGAGCAACAGCTCTTTGCGAAATTCAGTAAGTGTGATTTCTTCAGGGATGAAATCCAGTACTTAGGTCACGTGGTGACTAAGGAAGGGATTTCAGTTGATCCTGAAAAGATCCAGGCAATCGAAGATTGGCCAGTACCAAAAGACGTAATAGATGTTAGGTCCTTCATGGGAATTACCGGTTATTACCGGAGATTCATAGAAGGCTTTTCAAAAATAGCCAACCCAATCACTTCCTTGCAAAAGAAAGGCAAGAAATTTGATTGGAACTTAAAATGTGAAGAAAACTTTAAGAAATTAAAAACTTTATTAACAACTGCGCCTATTCTAAGAATAGCGGATCCTAATAAGGATTTCGTGGTTTGCACCGATGCTTGTAATGATGGTCTAGGCAGAGTGCTGACTCAGGATGGGCATGTCATAGCCTATGAGTCCAGGAAATTAAAGATCCATGAAAAGAATTATGCCACTTATGATTTAGAGCTTGCTGTTGTTATTCATGCCTTAAAAATTTGGCGACACCACTTAATAGGCAGAAATTTTACTTTAATGACTGATAATAAGGGTCTAAAATACCTTTTAGATCAGCCTAACTTAAATGCAAGGCAAGCAAGATGGTTAGCCTTCTTAAGTGAATACAATTTTGAAATTCAACACATAAAAGGAAAAGAAAATAAGGTAGCTAATGCTTTGAGCAGAAATGCAAAGCTGAATTTTACAACAGCAATCGGTACTTATATTTCTGATTTAAATGAACAGCTGACTGAAGGGATAAAATTGGATGAAATTTATCAAAAATTACAAGCTACAACTAAAGAAGAACCTACAGAAAGTTTAATAAAGGGTTATAGTCTAAATAAAGATGGATTTTTATTATTTAAGGACAGACTGTATGTGCCTAATGTGTCTAAGGTTAAATTGCTGATTCTGGATGAAGTTCATAAAACCCCTTACTCAGGGCATCCAGGCTACCAAAAGACTGTCACCATGCTGAGAAGAGATTATTTCTTGCCTAATATGAAATCTGAAGTAGCTGAGTATATAGCTAGATGTTTGGACTGTCAACAAGTGAAAACAGAACATCAACATCCAGTTGGGTTACTGCAACCTTTTCCTATTCCTAGTTGGAAGTGGGAAATAATCAGCTTAGATTTCATTACTAGATTACCCAGAAATCAAAATCAGAATGATTCAATTATGGTGGTAGTAGATAAATTAAGTAAAGCAACACATTTTATTCCTGTTAAAACCACTAACAAGGCTGCAAACATAGCTGACATATTTCTAAAGCAGATTTTTCGTCTACATGGTGTACCGAAGGTTATTATTTCAGACAGGGATCCTAAATTCACAGGGAATTTCTGGAAATCCTTGTTTAAGGGATTAAACACAACACTGAATTTCAGCACTTCTTTCCATCCTCAGACGGACGGACAAACCGAAAGAGTTAATCAGGTATTGGAAGATCTGTTAAGAATGTACATTAAGGATCAACCAGGTAAGTGGGAGGATTACTTGCATTTAGCAGAATTTTCATACAATAACAACTATCAATCATCAACTAAGTTCAGTCCTTTTGAGATTTTGTATGGGCGTAAATGTAACACTCCTATCTCTTGGAATAATCTAGTAGATAGATTAGTGTTGGGACCCGAATTATTAAAAGAAATGGAACAGATTGTGAAACAAGTGCAGGAGAATTTGAAGGTTGCCCAGGATCGGCAAAAGAGCCAAGCAGATTTAAAAAGAACTCCTAAAGAGTTCCAGGTGGGTGAGCACATGTTCATAAAGGTAAGACCAAAGAAGAACTCCCTAAGACTAGGGAGTTGTGCAAAATTAGCGCACGTTACTGTGGTCCGTTTGAAATTTTATCTAGAATTGGTCAAGTTGCATATCAGCTAGCGTTACCACCTAACTTAAAAGTGCACAATGTTTTCATATTTCTGTTTTGAAAAAGTATGTTCATGATGCTACTCATGTGATTGATTGGAACGTTGTACAGGTAGAACCAGAAGGGGAAGTTCTAGTGGAACCGGATTGTATCCTCGGGAGGAGGGAAATTACTCTGCGGAACCACACATTTGGACAGCTGAAGGTGTAATGGAAGCACCTTAGTCCTGAAGAAGCTACTTGGGAAATGGAAAGTAAGATGCGGGAAGCATACCCGGATCTGTTCCAGGAGGTTCCTGAGGAAGAAGAATAAGTAACATCGAGGACGATGTTACATTTTAAGGGGGTGTGTATGTCACATACCCCAATTTTGTAAAATTATGTAAATTGTTTTATTATATTTCTGAGACATTATGTTAAACTTAATCCTAAGTAGGGATTGATGACTCAGCAGAGTCAACAGTAATGGAGTGTAATTCAGAATATTTTATTATTAATAAATAAATTATGGAGACAACAACAATGGGAGAGCTGTTAAAAAGAGGTTACTAGTTAAACTGGTGGATGGAACTAGGTGGAAAGGCAAAAGACAAGTGGCAGCATCCTCAAACACTTCCTAAGTTGCAGGTGGCAACTTCCCTATATTTGGGGTCATGATTCCCCAAGAAAGTGGAATCAGAGCAGGTGGCTCATTAAATGACAACTAACCCAAAAAGACCTAGGCAATCTTTTAAAAGTACTTAATGAAGAGAGCTGAGGTTGCTCAGTTATTTTCCAGAGAGAATTCATTCAGGTGAATGTTATTCAGGAAATCCATTGAGGAAGAGGGAAATACAGTAAGGAAGTTGTTTTAGGAGGATTGCTGCAGTAACTTGATTTTATTACAGCTTTTTGGGCTGAGAGAACTGACTGATAGTTCTGAGTTAATAATGAGTTTGAAGACTGGTATCTGACTTTGCTGCACCTAGTTCCAGCCAAGGAGACCAGAGCAAGCTTGGGGGTCCTGAGAAGTCACTGTCTGAGCGCTCTCCAGGAGTTGGTAGGGAGGAACGGTCTCCCATTGCTGTTGTTGTCCATAGCTTAAACAGGTTCTGTCACTTATTTCTTTATGTTTACTGAGTATGAATGGACGCATGTTATGTTTATTTTATATGTCTGAGGAGTTAGTCAGTTTAGTAAAGTTAGTATCTCAGAATATCAGTGGTTAAATCTGTTAAGAGTTACTGTGTTTTTCCACATCTGGGATCACCAGACCGTACTCCAGCACAGTACCTCGATATTGTGAAGTAATATCCTTCTGAACCGAGTTTCCTATTTAGTTACTTTCAGTAACTACAAGTATTTCAGGAATTTATAAGTTATTTTCTTATAGTTTAAAAAAAAAACTACTTCCTAGTATTGTATATTTGTTTCCTATAAACACTAGCTGCATTAAAGAAAAGATAGACTAAGTATTTCTGCTGTTTAAGTCCTATAATGGTTATTTTCCAGTTTAAAAGAATCTAATCTCTTAATGTTGAAGAAGACAATACTGATAGTAGGATATAATTATTTATTGGGTTGATTTACAATTAAAAACCTAGTGGTGTTAGTCTGTATTTTGATTAAGAATGCAGTTATTCAATTACTGCATCTTCTTTTATTTCAGCTAAACTTAACAGATTACAAAACTGTTTATCTATTTTTACACATGATAAATGAATGTTATTTTGTACACAAGAACTTATATATATATGTATATGATAATAAATTTTAATATTGAATGAATATTGTGTAAAAATACTCAGGCTTTATAACTAAATAAATATACTAAACTAAACATTGGATAACAACATTAAATAATAATCATAGAAGCATTGGTAAGAAACAATATCATTATTGTATCACTAATAATGTATCTATATTATATACATTATAAAGTAACATTTAAAGTAATATTTTATTACTACAATTATAAACTTAGACTATTTATATTTGATGAACTAATAAATAAGGTTTATATATAAACTATTTATACTCTGTGTATTACAAAGTAAATAAACATTACTTAAGACAAAAGTAAAAGTTAATAAGAGTACAACAGGTTTACAGAAATTGAAAGCCAGTTCAGAAAACTCAATAACAAGCTATTTAACAAAAAGATGGAGAGTACTTATCTCCAGAATTCTTTTTATAACAAGATAAATCACAGTATTTATAACATGACTACCAATAATATAATAAAGTAGAATCAACGCTTATGATGTTGGTATACGGG
>LPNX011058113.1:0-72054 GCA_001517045.1 Pseudotsuga menziesii | reverse complement strand
TAAATCCAGTTTACACAATTAAATTAAATACTAAGAGTTAAGACAATATTTTCACCTACGGCCGCATAATAAAACCACAGGATAAGCTGTCATAAACCCTCATTTAATTAATTCCTGTGCATTGCATAGATTTAAAATTGTAGATGGTAAAACAAACTAGAAGATACAGTAAAATAATAAAACATTTATATATTATCAAATCTTGGGTGAAAACCCTAAATACACAAGGAGTACAGTAAAGAAAGCAAAGAGTCGAGGTCGTAACCTCATTTTCAGATAGGTTACAACCCTGTACTGCCTCTTATTTACAGCATTTAAAAACCAGAAGGAAACTATCATTTTACACGACAGCTAAGCTGTAACACCCATGCTTATCGCAGAGGCTAAACCTGTTAAAAACTAATTTTAACCTACAGCTATATAAGACTGAACAGAACCAAGTAACCACCAAAGTCGGGTTACTCAAAGCCATTCACTAACAGCCCTATTAAACCAGCAAGGAGGAACGCCATGGTTGAGACCAGGCTTACCGGGGAGAAGTCAATATCCGAAAACTCGCGTTTTCCTTTCCTCAAGAAAATACCCAACCTGCAATGCGAAGGGATAGTTTATTAAACCCTTAATAATTATTGTTTAAACTATATTCTTGAAATGGAAAATGAAAAGTTTAAACTGTAGCTTACTGCCAAGTTTGAAGGAAGTGCAGCCACCGTAAATAGGCTGATAACCACGAGCAGAGGAAGCATAAACCCTTCCTTCGTCATCGAGAAGAATGAGCTGGAGAAGACAAAGGATACCTTCCACAATGGAAACACTGACAGTATCAAGTTGAAAGATACACACACGCCGTGACAGGGTCGACAAGGGTGCCAAAGGGAAAAACTCTAGGTTTTTCAACAACCATATGGCCGCCAAAATCAACCTACAGACTTCCACACAGTGCAGTAGACGAGCACGAAGGACTGAAGCAGCATAGAAGCTGCTATCAAGCAGTGCAACACCAAAAATTGGACCAGGAGGGTTCACAGAGCGACCAAGCCCGAAGGCGAGGGAGAAATGGCAAATTAGGGTTGAGTCAACGACTTTATAACACCAATGCATGGCTCTGGAGTGACCATGTAAGTAATTTAATATTTTGCATGTGGTGGGTCAAACTCTAATGTTTCACGACGAACCTGCCATCGATTGTTTTCCAAACAAATCATAGCATGGATATTCCACTTGGTCGTTATACTATGGTTTTTACCTGCAACATAATTCACAATCTTGAACGTTAGAATAATACCCTTAAGACTATGCATTGTAAATGTTAACACTTGCATTATATATATTAAAACTTTGTATTATAAACCTCGTTCAAGATTAAGTCTTGAAGTATATAGACATAGAGGATTTGCTTTATAAAAGTTATAAGGATATGGGTATAATGTTAAGTTATAAGTTGTGCATAAAACTTACCATTGTATTGCCATTTACCCTAGTCTCAAGTGAAAACAATTGATATATCATTTCTTTTAAGTCTATAAGATAATGGAGTGATGTTAGGTATAGTTGTTTACAATGCTACAACTATAATGCCTATTGCTATAGCCTTGCATAGATGGTAAAAGACTAGTCATTTTCTCTTTATATGACTTTAACTTGTAGAATTCAAACTATATAACCCACAAATTTGGAATAAGGTTACTCTAGTCTATTTTTACTTGTTATTACCAATATAATAACAATCTCTTAATAGTTTTAGATTCTTTATGATAACAATTAGATTTTTGTTATCTTCATGCTCAAAGATTTACAAGGATTGTGTAATTGAGTGTATGTTAGGAGGTTTATGAAAATTATTATAACCATTCTTGTTGGTAGTATAGTATGGAAACTCATAAATGAGTTAATCATGATAATCTAGAACTAATTCTAAAGATGCTTATAGATTTTATTCAATTGTCAATCATGGAAATAGAAGTAGTTTTCCAATCAATGGAAACCCTTAAAATGTAAGAGAAGACATGTATCAGACAGTAAACCTTGTAAATTGCTGGAAGTAAGAAAAGTATATATTGATATTTTTAACTCCAGATCCTTACAATTGTAATTACAGATCAAAGCATATTATGAATTTAAACTTGGCTTGATGCAGTAACAACGAATGAGTAGAATAGGATCTGAATATGGTAACCCAGTTGTAATTACTGTGCTAGATAGGAAATATTATTTACTTCTACTTTTGCATTTCAGTAAACTCATCAAATGATCCAGTACTACATAGGGATACTTAATGCTGATGCTATAAAGGAAAATAGCTAGCTTATTCTCTAATAAATTCCAACTTCCTATCAGTAAGATCTTAAAGAGATTATAGGAAAAGCCTTACCTTTAAAAGCTTGATAAACCTGGTTAGTATGCATATACTTTTACTGAATGATTTGGTACAGCAATTTGTTATCTAATACTTTAAATATTGGTTAGCAGCGACCCGAACATTACCTGGATATCTGTAAGAGAAAGAAAAACTGCTGCATTAGCTCGAAAGCTAAGTAAGCCCAGTCTGTCATTGCAATTCCCCTTGTGGTTGCAAACAGAAAACAATCAGTAATTGACAAGAAACTCATCTTTAAAGTTAAGTCTAACAAAAGATCATTCAGTTACAATTCTGGTAACATAAACTAATCAAACAGTTAATTACTGCACTTAATAAGATTATATTCTATTTTTAAAAGTTTTAAATTTTTCAGAATTTTTGGGGTTTTACATAAAGACTATCTTATATAATAGCCAAAGACAACTAGACATGAATATTTTCCATATGTGTAGAGATTTACCATCTTGTGGAAAGATTGATAATAATATTAGTGTTATTGCAAAGCCTTCCTTCCTCAATATTCTAGAAGCAATGAATTTTATTTCATGAATTCTTTCCTTGATATCTAGAATCAATAGTAATATATAAATATAATGGTTTGAATAAAAAAGCTTTAAAACAACTTGCACTGCCATTTTATTGATCGCTACTTGTGGCCTATATTATTGGCCTATATACATAAAGTTTGAATAAATAAGCTTTAAAATGACACGCACTGCCATTTGATCCATTGCTACTTGTGGCATGTTATTAATATAGAATTTTGAGGTAGAAATATTTGGTAAGGTCACCTAACCAATATGTTTGACGTCGCAACTCACACATGTGACAAAGAAAATTGCCCTGGGAAATTTCTATAAAGAGTTTTGTAGATTGAATTGACAAAGCTAAATTTCTATAAAATTGACACTTGGATCCACCTAAAATTTAGGACAGATTGGACTGAAAACCGTATGATACCAAATCCTGTCATGGAAAACACTATGGGGGTAGAGCATGTAGGATAAAAGACAACTACAATGCTCCATTTTTCCGGCCTATATTTGATAAAATACAGTCAAATTTTCGTTGGAGAATGTTTATTTTCACAATTTTACAATTTCTGCAACTGTATTTGACTATCTCAGTATAAATCCATGATTTTAAAACAACCCAAATCACTGGAATTGTGATTTAAGTACTCTAAATAGACAAAAATTGATCCGACGGGTTGAGGGCGTTTTGGTTAGTGTTTATACTGCTACGTGGCAGAGCAACGTCCTGAATAGGGAAGACTGCAGTGACTGACGTGCAACTACTACGCATGTCAATTCATAGTATATAAATATTTATTTTGTAGGGTGTCTGAACATGGCGAGAGATAACGATAGAGCTGCAGAGTCATAAAGACTCTGTCAGCTCATGGATCCATCGATCATCCATCCATGAGCTCCGGCGACTCGCGACGTACCTGCAAACGCAAAACTTAAATGAATGACTGGGGACTTGTATTGTCTCTGTATGATGTTCCAGTTATGCCAACCCACCCTCTTGCTTGATGCAACCATCCATCCATGTGTAAGCGAATACAGCTCTGGCGAATGGTTGCCATGGGCGCCCCAGATACGCATAATTGCCATTCACGTTGCGTTGCCTTTAATAACACACATGCATGATGCCCATCAATCGTTTTTTAGTGAGAATAAAGAAGGAAACACATACAAAATCACATTCTGTTGGTAATATTGTGATACACATAGCCTGTTGAAACATCCTCAGATTTATGGCCCTGCGCGGTGACGAAGCCTTCAGACTTGTGCAGTGAATGTGGCAGTGTTCTAACAATGTCGTTG
Organism: Pseudotsuga menziesii; assembly: GCA_001517045.1. NCBI lineage: Eukaryota > Viridiplantae > Streptophyta > Pinopsida > Pinales > Pinaceae > Pseudotsuga > Pseudotsuga menziesii. The sequence goes on along the minus strand of LPNX011058113.1, from coordinate 67,863 downwards.
CGTCTCCAAATATGAAGTCGACGCTACCTTCGATATAACAATCTCTCCACTACTGCTTTCCATGGTGTAAATACACAGTGTCCTAATCGTCATGACCAAACCAGTTCTGTGAAGTCTTATTGTTACAACACTGTTATATATATCTAAATATAAATGAGAATTTTAATTATCTATTTTTTTCAAAATAAAATCTATGGTTTTAAAAATAAGTAAATTGTAAAAATTTCACCACGATTACTCTAATGATGGGTTGGTGGATGATCCACATAGCTTAAAAAATGATATTGATAATGAGTGGAAACTCCAATGGTCGCTTCTAAATCTCTACGCACTACAAATCCATAAGTACCAATCTATCTCAAAACAAATACTATAAGTACCAATCTAGCTCAAAACAAATACTGCTCAAGTTTCAACAGAAAAACAAAAGCAAAATACTAATGTTGAATTATTGAAAATGTGAAACATAAAAGCAAAATACTAAAGTTGAATTATGGACAACAATGTGAAATTGGAAGAGGAAGCAGTTAAGATCAAAGAGTTTCGTAACAGAGTAATGTAGCTTTAGCGGGAACAAAGACCAAGATGCAGTCTTACATGAAATTTTAGTTGCTTGCCTAGGAGCATAACTGTGAAGGAAAATACAGTGGAACAACAAACATTGAGCAACAAGAAAACACCTATTTTGTTCCAATTGCAAATTAATGAATGCCGACACTTTTGGGCAAGTTTAGTTTTGCAAAAATTCCTTTTTATTAAGATAATTGTTGGGCAAGTTTAGTTTTGCAAAACTTTCTTTTTATTAAGATAATTGTTGAGTCTATATATTTGTCATAAAGGTTTTCTTTGGAAATTAGCATCAGCTTTTTTTTTTAATGCTAATTTCCAAAGAAAACCTTTATGACAAATATACAGACTCAACAATTATCTTAATAAAATGAAAGTTTTGCAAAACTAAACTTGCCCAACAATTATCTTAATAAAAAGAAAGTTTTGCAAAACTAAACTTGCCCAAAAGTGCCGGAATTCATTAAATTACAATTGGAACAAAATAGGTGTTTTCTTGTTGCTCAATGTTTGTTGTTCCACTGTATTTTCCTTCACAGCTATGCTCCTGGGCAAGCAATTGAAATTTCATGTAAGACTACATCTTGGTCTTTGTTCCCGCTAAAGCTACATTACTCTTTTACTAAACTCTTTGATTTTAACTGCTTCCTCTTCCAATTTCACATTGTTGTCCATAATTCAACTTTAGTATTTTGCTTTTATGTTTCACATTTTCAATAATTCAACATTAGTATTTTGCTTTTGTTTTTCTGTTGAGACTTGAGCAGTATTTGTTTTGAGCTAGATTGGTACTTATGGATTTGTAGTGCGTAGAGATTTAGAAGTGACCATTGGAGTTTCCACTCATTATCAAGATCATTTTTAAAGCTATGTGGATCATCCACCAACCCATCATTAGAGTAATCGTGATGAAATTTTTACAATTTACTTATTTTTAAAACCATAGATTTTATTTTGATAAAATTAGATAATTAAAATTCTCATTTATATTTAGATATATATAACAGTGCTGTAACAATAAGACTTCACAGAGCTAGTTTGGTCATGACGATTAGGACACTGCGTATTTACACCATGGAAAGCAGTAGTGGAGAGATTGTTATATCGAAGGTAGCGTCAACTTAATATTTGGAGATGCAACGACATTGTTAGAACACTGCCACATTCACTGCTCAAGTCTGAAGGCTTCTTCACCGCGCAGGGCCGTAAATCTGAGGATGTTTCAACAGGCTATGTGTATCACAATATTATCAACAGAATGTGATTTTGTATTTGTTTCCTTCTTTATTCTCACTAAACAACGATTGATGGGCGTCATGCATGTGTGTTATTAAAGGCAACGCAACGTGAATGGCAATTATGCGTATCTAGGGTGCCCTTGGCAACCATTCGCTAGAGCTGTATTCGCTTACACATGGATGGATGGTTGCATCAAGCAAGAGGGTGGGTTGGCATAACTGGAACATCATACAGAGACAGTACAAGTCCCCAGTCATTCATTTAAGTTTTTTGTTTGCAGGTATGTCGCGAGTCGTCGGAGCTCATGGATGGATGATCGATGGATCCATGAGCTGACAGAGTCTTTATGACTCTGCAGCTCTATCGTTAGCTCTCGCCTCTGAACATCGTCATATATATATATATATATATATATATATATATATATTGGAATTCATAGCTCCAGGCTGCAGGCTGTGTGTATTGTTAGAATCAGAACTGCGATAAATTTATTGGATCCATCCCAAAAGACTAAGAATGGGCATAAATCCTTGCTGCTCTAAAGAGAACAGTGGTCTCAATCATGGGGCTTGGATGGTTCAGGAGGATATTATTTTGAGAGAATACATCAACAGTCATGGCTCCATTGGTTGTTGGAGATCTCTATCCAGCAAAGCAGATAATAATCATCACACTATACAATAATTCTCAGGCACTTTGTTGTAGTAGAACAGAAATATCAATTCCAGATATATCTTATATACAGTGGAATTTCCTAAAGCGGTATGTAGATGGGTTTGAGATGCGTTTAGGGTTGTACTAGTATATATTGAAAGAATTCGGTTTTCTATTGCAGGTTTGAAGCGCAGTGGAAAGAGTTGCATATTGCGTTGGTTGAACTATCTTGGACCAGATATAAAACGTGGAAACATCTCCTCTGATGAAGAAGAGCTCATTATTAGACTACATCGCCTCCTCGGTTGCCATACTGGGCTGTAGTACTTCGTGGAGCAGTGGATGGGTTGAATTACCTCTTTGTTGTGGAGATATTTTTTCTCCTCTTTTTTGCGGCAGTTAGTTTTGTTTTGCGGGAGATTTTTATGTTGCGGGAGATTTGTATTTTATAAATTTTTATGTATTATTTTATTACCTATTAGTGTTTATATAGTAGATATTTTTCAAAATACACATCGTTTGGTTTTTATTTTAATGGCATAGAATTTATTTCCTTTTAAATAATGGCCGACAAAATCTCATCATAAGTAAACATAAGTAAAAAAAATCCTTACAACATCACCTTCATAATCGGCAATAATATTTTATATGAGTAATGTTACATGCATGAGGACCGTTACATAAAGTTACAACATCTCCCTCATAATCGGCAATAATATTTTAGCCGACATTTACATGAGGAACGTTACGGAACGAACGTAACGTTACAAGATCTCCCCCATACTGGGCTGTAGAGCACCTCTCGACGCAATAAAAAAAAAGGAAGCATGGGTCATTTTAGTATCCATTTTGGTTGCAAAGTCATAGGTATTTCCATAGAGAGTACCACTTTCTTTGTGATTGCCTTATATAAAAGAGCAAGGCATACTCCTAATTTTTTGTTGTGTTTTTTTCTCATAGTGGATTTTCCCGGGGTAAATATTGTATTTATTGTGTGTATTGTGCGTTTATTTTCTCTATTTTTGTTTCTTACAAATCCATTTATTTAGAATTCAATGGAAATAAGCTAATAAAAAGAACTAAGTTGCAAGATTCGTTGTGATGAATTGTTCTAGTGGCAAGAGTGGATATTAAATAATAATAAAAAAGATAGCATGGGGCATTTTAGTATCCATTTCAGTTGCAAAGTCATAGGTATCTCCATAGAGAGTACCACTTTCTTTGTGATTGCCTTATCTAAAAGAGCAAGGCATACTCCTAATTTTTTGTTGTGTTTTTTTCTCATAATGGCTTTCCCTGGGGTAAATATTGTATTTATTGTGTGTACTATGTATTTATTTTCTTTATTTATGTTTCTTACAAATCCATTTATTTAGAATTCAATGGAAATAAGCTAATAAAAAGAACTAAGTTGCAAGATTCATTGTGATGAATTGTTCTAGTGGAATATCTACGATAGCTTATGTATAATATTAGTATCAAAGAAATTAAATTTAAGTTTTTTAGGGAAATATTAGGATCTAGTGGTGGTATAAAGAAAATTTATTCAATCCATATCCAGGGTGGACAAGTCTAGAGAAGGAGCGATGAACGAATATGAGCAATGATTTCCAATTATGGAAATACAAGTTGACGATATCGCACACAACATGTCAATCCTCATGGAAGCTCTAGAAAGAAAGTTTGGAAATTTTGGTGATGAAGGAGGCTCTAACTTAGATATTGGATCAAAGAAGAAATCAGAAGATAAAGGAGACCCAAAAAAAATCTGAGGAAAGAGCCCAAGAAAGAGCAATCAATTTCTACTGCCGTTACCCCTTCTCATTATTTATTTAAGAAGGAAGTGAAATTAAATATCAAGTCATAGCAAGGTCATATTGATGCTTTAAAATTAAATCATTGATTGTGGCAATTAAAGGTTTATTTTAGTATCCACAACATCGATGAGGAGTAACAAATTTCATTTGCTCAGCTGAAATTAGAGGGACATGCACTAACCTAGTGGGGAAGCCACATTGAGGCACTTAGGCTAGAGGGTGATCTACCAATAACTAAGGGGGGGTATTTCAAAACCATCATTAAGTCCCAATTATACCATATCAGGTCTGTAGAAGACCAGTGGATCCATTTCCATTACTTTAGGAAAAGACAAGGGCAAAGTGTGAAAGAGTACACCATCGAATTTAGGAAGATGGATATCATGTTGGGTATCTCACCCAATATTCCATATGTACTACTTAAGTATCTGGAGGGTTTACATTGTCATTTACAAAAGAAAGCAATACTCTTCAAGCCCAAGATAATTAGTAAATCATGTGTGTAAGCACAATACCTAGAAAATATAGGCCATAAGAAAGGATAACTAAGCAGTTCTAAATAGAAAGAGAACCAAGACACTTCCAAGGAGTGGAAGAGGAAGTGGAAGGGAAAATATAAGAATAATATACCCATGTCACATCATTGTAAGGATCCAAAAGACCATTGTAACCATTGTAACATCGATTCTCACATTGAAGAAAAGTGTTGGAAGCTACATCCAGAGATGGACCTTAAGAACCATAAGAAGGATGCTAAGAAGAAGAACCTTCTAGCCACATATTCAACCACAAAGATAGAGAGAAAATCAATAGTGGATGAAAATATTTTATGCACTTCAGTGTAGTGTGAGGGGAATTTGAGTAACCTTCATCATATGGAAGAGAAGGATATGACAAAACTCTTCCATATCAAGATCCAGATCAACCAGACCAAAATAAATTCTTTATTCGATTCCGGTGGACAAGCCAATATGATAGTAGAAGATCTGGTAAGTGAGATTGGATTCGAAGTACATGACAATCATAGCCCTTATCCATTGGGATGGGTAAATAATGATATATAACTTATGGTCAAAAAACAATGTCAGATCAAATTTCCCTTAAGTGCATATTATATTGATAAATACAGGTATAAGTAGTACACCTTGATGTTTTTTGTGTAGTGTTTTGAATTCCCTACAAGCACAAGAGGGATGTGATCTTCACGAGGAGAGAAAACCAATATCGCTTGATCAAGGATGGGAAATATTTCATCATCAACACGCACAAAGTTAAATTGAAGATCTCTCTAGTAAGTGCCAACCAAGCAAAAAACTGATCAATTCAAGTAGAAAGTTTGTGTTTCTTTTCTTAAGGCATAATCAACAATAAGGTGAATAGGTAAAAGTAAATTCATCCATATAGGGATATACTAGAGAGCACAAACCTTGGTTGGAGAACCTTTTGCAAGCATATAGAGAAGTGTTCTATGAAACTTTCCAGGTGCTTAGTGACCTCAGAGCGACTTTGAGGCCACAAGTTACCCAAACTATTGACCAAAATACCCTTTGATACTCAATTTCATTTTTCTATTGATTTAATTAAAATTTACAACATAATTAAATGTATAAATGATCACCAAGAATTATTATAAACATATACAATAATGTTACATACATTTTCTACATGAATGCAATCACTTGATGTCAATAGTTCCATGCATTTAACTCCTAAGATAAAAATAATTAAATAAAATACATAACAAAGATAAATACAAAAAAATTTATACGAGACTTATCTAAAAATAGAATCCAACGTAATGCAGACCAAGGACGTTCCTCCTAGTCGTAGGCCTCTATTATACTATTTATCTCTATAATAGAGGCCACTCTGATGTTGGGGCTATCAATCCACAAAAAATGTAAAAATTCCACCCTACATCTATCCAAATACATTAGCACCCTCCCCATCATCCTGCACAACCCAAGGAATGGGGTTCCCTTCTCTAAGTTAACAGTGCCTTTGGCTATTTCCCCCCAATTCCATTCTAGGGATCCAACACGAGTTGACCAGAGACTCTCTGGGTTGGGACTCTAGGGAACTCTATTGTAATAGAGTACAACTCCATAATATAGTATGGATGATTGCTCTAGGCTATGATATGGGTGATGGTGTCTCATAATTACCAAGAACTGATGGCTCAATCATGGAAGAATGATGGTGGAATGAACTAGTTCTTGATAATTTGTATGCATGTTGAGAACTAGACAAGTGGCTTGCAAGGATGAGGAGAATTGGAAAAATGACACTCATGGGAAGTTCACCTTTTTCCCCTCTAATCCAAATATCTAGGGTAATTAACTTAGGTAAGTCCAATGCACTTTTAATGAAAGAAACTTAATAAAACTTAGGGTAAAAAGGAATAATAAGGATAATGAATTAATTATAAGTTATTGGTGGCATATCCTCATTTAACCCCCTTCTCACTCTCTCTCTTATGTAATCGGTTGACAAATTTGGGTTATAGTTGTCATTGATGGAAAAGTTGCTTATGAAGTACAAAGGATAAGCAAAAGATACCATGGCAGAGTTAACACAACATAAGTCACAGTAAAGAAAAAATGACACGATGATGAGGTGGCATAGACGAAGGTAGTGATGACATGGCACGATGATGAAGTGGCATAGTTATCTGCATGAGATCCAATGAATGATGATCAATTTTTGTAAAATCTGCAAAGACAAAATGCAGATCTGCATTACTTCTAGAATGGACGGTTAGAGAGTGACCCGCAGTAGATCTGATGGTAAAGATAAAGTTTACATAAATTAGGCGGGAAGGCTAAATATTGCGAAAAATATCAAGATTGGACGGTGGTCATTAGTCCCACGCTAGATCCGACGGTTAAGGATTAATTCCGGCACTTAGGTGGAAAAACCAAAGTTCTGCAAAACACTAAGATCGGAGGGATAAGATTATTTTCATTAAAAGAGATTGACGGTTCGGAAGAAAAAATGTGGAAAGGAGCTTATGGAAAGTTGAAATGTTATGCATCTTGCATCCCACAATCTGGAAATATCGGGGGGCTGAATTTAGTTCTGCTAAAACAGATCGACAATGCAGAAGAAAAATTGCAGAAAGAAGTTGGCGGAAAGAATATTGTGGAAATGATAAGGATCTTGCAGAAAGGAGCTTGTAGAAAGAAGCTTGCAGAAAAAAGTTTTCGGAAAGGAAAAAGAGGAGAGTCAACATCCCACATCCCACAATCTGGAGATTGACGGTCAGGAAAGCACTCGACGAAGATCAACGGTGGGATATCGCTAAAAAAGAATCTTGGTGCAGAAAGGAGATTTTTAGGCGGAAATCGATGGTTAAATCGACGATCCGGATTGACTTAGAGATAATATCAACGAATCTAAGTGGATCAAGAAGTTGATCCTACGGAAAGAAGTTTGGCAGTGTGGAAGCACCTACAGACGTTGGACAGAGGTGCAAAAATGGTTTCCAAGCTGCGGAAACGATTTCTGAGGTGTAGGATCAATGGAAGAACATGAAAGGATGTTTGGAAGGTGTGATCTCCAGATATGAAAGGGTGCCATAGTGAAGGGTGTGTTTGTTCAGTTTGAAGGGACACAACTGTTGAAAGAAGCTTAAACGCGGAGAAGTATTTAAGCAGTGGTCTGAGTAAGAAGGAAGATGTCTCTGTAGTTCGAATTACATGATCAGAATCAGAGACCAGTGGGTGTGACATAATTTAGTGGGAGATAAATCATGAGAAACATATTAGGGTGGCAGGGTGGCGCTAGGGTAGGAAACAGGCCTGTAGGGGTTGTTGTCTCCTTTCAGTCATAGTTGATAAACCAGGGGGGTGTATCCTCCTTCCAATTGGCATTGGTAAATAGGGTGTTGTAGCATCCTTTCAGTCATAGATGATAAACCAGGGGGTCGTAGTCTCATTCCAATTGGTATTGGTAAACAGGGTGTAATACCATCCTTATCTGTAGAAGTAGGCAAACTATTTGTAAAACACAATTTTGCAGTAATATGACATATGGGTGGTTTATCCTATTGAGATTCCACGTTAAATTTGTGTTCTATGTTTTCGTGTTGTTATGTGTTTTAATGTTAAATTTAATAAGTGGTTAAATTAAGTAAAAAGTTAAGAATATTGATTCACCCCCCCGCTCAGTATTGACCAATAAACCAATAGAATCATAGCCTCCATATCTTCTTTGTTTTTCTTAGTCTACAGTAGTCATGGTTTTTATACTAAAAGTAAAAATGTACATAATTACATCATTTGGTCACACCAGACCATTCATGTTCAACTTCTATCCATTTCATTAATATTTATTTACATAATTACAATTTTGCATACTATGGTAAAAAATGGGGTGTTACCAGTTTAGAGGGATACCTCCCAAGAGGCAATTGGAGCATGAGATACAATTATTTCCAGATTCTCCATTATAGAATATCATACTATACATAGATTTTTTTATGGAATTAGATGAATAAATAGTTGTATAAATTGTTTGAGAAAAAAGTAATTTGACCAAGCACCTCACCTTATGGGTCACCTACCATCATAATACCCAAGAAGGATGGGACTTGGAGGATGACTATTGAATATAGAGCTCTAAATAAAATAACCCTTAAGAATTGATACCCTCTTCCCAAGATTGATGATTGGTTAGATCAGTAGCAACATGCCAAGTACTTCACCAAGTTAAATCTAAAATCAAGATACCACCGGGTACAAGTGAATGAAGAAGACACCTGGAATACCGCCTTCAAGACTAGGCAAGGTATATATAAATGGTTAGTAATTAATTTTGGTTTATGTAATGCGACGTCTGCATTTATGTGTTTGATGAATGATGTAATGCTCCTTTTCATAGATTCATTTGTGATAGTGTATCTAGATGATTTATTCGTTTATAGTACTATCTAAGAAGAGCATATATTACATCTCAAGTAGGAGTTAGAAACCTTGAAAAAACATCAACTGTTGGAAAACATTAATATATGTGAATTTTCTCAACAACCTTTGGTGTATTTAGGGATTTGATTGTGGAGGAGAACTTAAGATTGATCCTTCAAAGATGGAATCCATCACTAAGTGGCCTAATCCTACAAATGTCACTAAAGTTATGAGAATTTTTGGGGAAAAAAATACCTTTAGAATTTGATAGCTTTCTTTTCGGTTATGGTTGCACCTCTCCATTCCATAACAACCATTAATAAGGGGTTCTATTAGGGAAGGAATCAATAGAAATCATTTGAAAGGGGTTCTCGCATTGAATAACTTGCAAACGCCTTTTGAATTGGAGACAAATGCAACTGGGTATGTTATGGGAACGGTTTTGATGCAAGTGGGGAGGGAAATATGCTATCATTATAAAAGGTTCCATGGTAGTGTCATGAATTAACATACATATGATACAGAACTATATTCCTTGGTTCAACATAATAAGAAGTGGAAGAACCAACTAATGCGCAAGGAGACACTATTCACACTGATCACCATTCACAACAGTATTTACAGGACCAGAGTAAGTTAAAAAAAACTTGACACTATAAGTGGATGGTATTTTCACAATAATTCCTTGTAATAATAAAAAACAACAAGGACAATATAAATAAGCTAGCATACATGCTCTTAACTCCATCATACAACTAAGATCACAACTTTGGGTACTCTTATGCATATGGATCCTTTCACACATGATGCATATAAGGAGGAAGACACAAAATATGAGGACTTCAAGCAGACATTTAAATAGCTAGAAGGCCAACTCCATGTAGAAGAAGGTGATATAAAGGTTGACTATCATCTCTAGGATAGGTTACTCTACAAGCTAGACAAGATTTGTATCTATAAATGTAAGAGATTGCAACTCATAAGAGAGTTTCACACCTCCAAAGTTGCAAGGCATTTTAGTGTTGGGAAGACAACTAACAACTTGTGAAGGTATGTTTATTGGCCTAGAATGCAAGAAGATGTGGCTCGATTTATTAGAGGATGCAAGCTCTGACATATGAGCAAGCCTAGTAATAGGAAGCAAGGTTTATACCATCGCTTACCTATTTCTGTGAGACCATGGGAGAGAATATCCATGGATTGTGTGGGTGGTATGCCAACCACTAGGAAGGGACATGACTATTTATTTGTGGTAGTTGATAGATTTAACAATATGCACATTCTTACGCCTTGTAAAAATACCATAAAAGGACAGTAAGTAGCAAACATGTTCTTTGAGCAAGTCTAGGTGCATGTTGGGATATGAAGGAGCATAATTTCATACAGGGATACTATATTTCTCACTATCTTTTGGACTACGCTTTGGGAGAATATGGACACTAAATTGAAGAGATCTACAACATTCCATCCAAAGATAGATGGGAAGATAGAATTAGTCGACATGATTTTGGTGTAAATTTTGAGGGGTTTTAATGCAAAAAATTGCTCAACTTGCTCTCCACGGCCTACACCACATACATACATCCATTTCCTAACATTTTTTCCTCATTTTTGACCTCCACACCTATATTTTAACCTTATTCTCTCTAAAAAAGATCAAAAGTATTAAAAAGGACCTAAAAAACCCACAAAATAGCTAAAAATCTCACAAAGGGGCTAAAAAAACCCCAAAAGAGATAAAAAACAGCAAAAAATGGGCTTAAAACCCTAAATGAGAGAAAATGACATAAAAAAATATAAATAAAGGGTGGAGGTACCCATCACAACATGAATTATTCCTTCTATCATTATTATACTTGCATGAGTACTTTGAGAGACCACCATTCTCAAACTACTCATCCCAAGTCATTAAACATTCCATTTTCCCCACTTGCTCCCATTCTTGTGTGTTGAGTCACCCTCCATACTACCAAACCTATGGAGAAGCGGTATCATTCTGATTTAGGGCACAGTGGCCCCCTTTCAAGTAAATCGAAATGTATAACAGTCTCATTGTTCTTTGTTTAGTTTTATAGATTGTTTGTATTTGTTTATTTTTGTTACGAATCATTTGTTTGCAGCTAGCTTTTCCAATGTGAACTCTACCCTTTCGTCCCTTTGACAGAAGGGAGGTGCATTAGCACGTAGCCAGGGTTTTTACCCGGCTACAGTTTTGGCGACTCCGCTAGTTGATCCCATAGGATATATTGTTTTGAAGGTCTTTTCTTTATTTTGAGGCTTAGCCATCACTCAAGCGGCCAATTCGAGTCAACCCGACCCTACTTCCTACTCCTATCGGCCACTGCCGACTCTGTTCTTTGTTTTTTCCAGTTTTGGACCAAGTCCCACCTTTCGGGCCAAAACCCACGAGTTAGTCACACCTTTTTGCTTGAAACCCATGACCCAGTCCCTAGTTTTGGCCTATTAAGTGCGACTTGACCTACCAGGAGCCTAGTCACCCCTCAACGACCTTGTCGCGGCTGTCCATCATACTAACCGTGAATTGTCTATTTTTTAGCCCATTTGTCTATGTTTTCCTATCTGAACGGCCCATTCGCCACCAGTTTACTGTCACATGTAATCTTCCTGTTGTTTATGTTAGTTTCTGCAAGTTATATTCTTTTTTTCATTATTAAAACATTGGAAATTAACAGAAGAATTCATCCCTTCCTCCTCTACTCGGTCATCACCCTTCGGAGCTTTTGATATAAGATGGGGGGTTGAGTAAGCTTAGTAATAGGAATCTGATTATTTCATTGTTCTTGTCCATTGAAAACAAGTGACCTTGGTAGCTATAGGGAGTGTAAACTATTGTGGGCTTCATGGCATTCACGTCCTCCTTGTTGAGCATTGGGCATTTGAGGAGTGACCTATGGATCTATGGGTGGACGTGTTTCCACTTTGATGAGAGCCCAACACTTCTTCTTAGATTTGAGGGATACAAAAGCAGGGTAGTCACACTACTGATTCACAATGAGTTACAATTATTTTTCCATCATTACAGTTTGTATTGCACTTTGGTTTTGGTGTATTTTTTCAACTCGGTTTTGATCCAAACCCTTTGCTTTATCTTTGCAGAGAAACCAACATTATTTGCTCATTGCATAATTGAAAAAATAAAAATAACAATATCATACACAAAGTGCACACATTCACGCCATATAATCCAACAAAACTCGGTTCATGACCCTGAGTAAACCATAAAAGTAACCAATTTACTTAATCAAATCTTGCGGTTTGAGGACATAAGTCTCAACTGCCATAACTGTGGGAAGTGCTTGGGATTTTCCCTAAAACTCATTATTAGGAGTACCACAAGAACCCCAAAGTAGTGGGCCACCGAGAGGAATTGCTAAGCGAAACGGGCAACGACCCCTTCCGATTGACTAGATACACCCTTGTGAGGAAAAATCCAAGCGCTGTCTTTTGGCAATCTTGGTGGCCGATTGACCACTTGTGAACCAATAGGAAGTCGTTTAAACTAGGGTCCAAAATTCATTAAAGGTTACTACCATAAGCCACCATCGATCCACTGCGTTCTTCCTCACGACTTAGGGGGAATCTCCCTCAGTTTGAGTCTTTAGATCGCCACCATCGAGGCCCTCCTCGATAACCCTCCTCACCATCAGAAGGCCACATAGCCTCTGATTCTAACTCAAATTCCTATCGATCCAAGCCAAACCTGTTTCGTGCATCATCTAGCCCCATGGCTGGCGTAAATACTGATTGTTTCTTCAGAGGGGTGGTTGGCGGCGGACCCATGTCCCTGCCTCACATCATTACCAACATCCTTGCCAGTGGTCCCAATACCGCTGCACATGCCATTGTGAGTCTGCTACCCATTAGTGGTGGCCCTGCACCTACTCCTATCATTCCCATAGTACAATCTTTCATACCTGGGGGAAGCAACCCTTCCACGATCATCCTGACTATCTCCATTGTGGGAAGTCAAACTCAAGTACCTCTAGTCATGCACAGACACCATACTCTGGAAAAATCTGCACCAACCTTGGGTCTAACCTCCCAATCATGGATTGCCTCAACTTGCCTGATTTGGCCATGTTAACCAATGACCCAATTAGCCATCAACCTCATTTTCCTCCCATGCCAACCAAACTCCCGTCAAACATTCCAAAGTTTGAAGGGAAGGCAGGTGAGTGTCCCCAAAAACAAATTGTGTCATTTCATCTATGGTGCTTGTCAAACAACATTGTAGATGAATCGATCAGACTTAGGCTGTTCCAGCACACCCTCACTGGCGCTGCAACCAAATGGTATATTGAGCTACCTCAATCCTCTTACTCAGACTTCAATTCCCTAGCATTCATTTTCCTACAATACTTTCAACTCCCTATCAGATACGACGAGGGCATTGAGATCTTGTTGTCTTACCATTAAAACACTGCAAACCACATAATGAAACACATCCATGAGTGGTGGTGATGTCATATCTTGTGCAAGATTCAGCTTGATAACAGGATATTTCTCGATTGGTTCTTAAAAACCTTCCTATCACCTATAACCAAGGGCGTCGCCTTCGAACGTCCCCAATCCAAGGAAGAGGCCATCTTGAAGGCCCAACAGTTTGATTAGATTTATGCTCAGTCTAGATACCTATACACCATCATACCAGATGCTCCTCGTGCCATCACCTACCACCGTGATACGTTGGGGGCATCCCACGTTGCAAATGGTGTCATCGGTTCTATCTCCCAACACCCAGAGTACTATGCGGCACAACCTTTACTACCACTGTACCCAAGAAACAATCATAGTATTGCGCAATCAAACCAAATACCTGATTACTCAAGGATGATGGGTCAATCTGGAGCCATAACCTCTTATGTACAACTCACACAACACCAGCACACCCATGCATTCACTTGGCTACCACAGCCGTATTCAGGACCAATGACCGGATTTGTAGCCCACCCATGCAAGCCGCTCTAGCCCCCACCCCAGCTCCGCTGATGTCCACGGGTCAATTTTTTGCTTAGCAAAATCTTCCCAACCAACCAGCCCCTAATAGCTAACAAGGTCAAGGTAAGAAAAACCACAGAAGGAACTGGGGTAACAACCAACCACAAGGAGGTGGCCAACAGCCTAACCCTCATAACGACAATAGTGCTAACCTGCCAGCCCAAAACCCCCCAACAACCTAATCGGCTGGGACGAACTGCTCCATTATGGGCTAATCATTCATGTAAATTATGCAACGTCTACAGTCACTATACTCATGAATTCCTGCACATGGACTGTGTCAAGTATTTTCTCTAGAACGAATCTCAGTGCGACAACAACGCAGCAACCCAGGGTTAGCCTAACCTAGTACCACCAGGTCCTCTGTCAATGGTGCTCCAAAATCGGTTACCTCTCCAAGGATTGGTTGCAACTGCTTCCTAGCCCCCACCTACTCCTGCAGCCCCTGTCATAGCCCCACCTGCTGAAATTGGTGTCCATCACTTGCTAGCAATGTCAACCAAGGAGGTGAACCTCCAGACTAGATGCAACCAATACGGGTCCACTACAGCAACCGCTGACCCATTCATGACATCCAATTCCAACACTTCCAACATAACCCTTCATCTACCTACACCCCTCATTGACTGGGCAACCGAAGGTCCACGATTTCCACTACGACGGATCGCCAACAATGCAACTAGGTGACCTACTTCAAATTACAACATTGTTGATGAATTGGCTCAATCACCCACAGCCATGTCCACTCTATAAATGCTCAAGACCTACCCATCGCAACAAAAAGCGTTGTTATCTGCCCTTGGTGTCATGGATCCCTCTGATTCCAGATTGATAATGTTCGATTTGGATCGTGACAAACCCAAAATGTCGTCCACTATTGCCTTCCAAATTTTGTTCTCAATTCGTAATTTGGGCATGTAGCACTGCATAGTTGATGAAGGGTCATCTGCCTGTGTCATGTCAACCATTGTGTGCTAGAAAGTCGGGTCCCCCACCCTCCAACCATCCACTACTACCCTTCGTGCCTATGATGGCCGCCCCACCAAAGCCCAGGGAATCCTTCTGAATGTCCCTATATCATTAGCTGGTAAAATGGTTTTGATTGACAACAAGGTTATAAACACACAAATTGATTACAACCTCCTCTTGGGATGTAGTTACATGTACGCCATGAGAGTTGTGGCCTCCGTCGTCTTTCGACTCCTGATGTTTCCTCGTGATGGAAATATCATGACTGTCGAGCAATTGACATACTACGATCCACAAGGGCCGGCCACACCGGAACATATTATTACTACCATTGATACTTCCATCGATAGCGTGTCAATCCCTTCCCTATCTGCTATTGGCCTAGGCTTATTCGCCAAGACCCCTGTGACGGGCACTTTCCCGTCCTTACCACCTCCACCTATGTTGACTGACATCGCAAATTTATTTACGATCACATCTAGTACCGTCCCAAGCATGTCGCATGATCAGTCGCAACCACCACCACAATCCTCCAGGCATTATTGGGTTTCATTCCCAATCAACATGATTCTTTTCCTTTTCTTTTTCCTACCATCTAGGATCGTGAGTAAGCCTGTCTTAGCAACCCGTAATATACATGATTTCACACTAGGAGTTCCTGTGTGGTACCTTGAACCACCTACCCTACTTCTGAGGCCCCGGGATGTGTTGACTCCCATCCAACCAACTGAGATGATGTCGCACCCACCTCCTGGTCCATCAAAGAATCTTCACATCTCTAGGCCTGCTCTTCTTCCTCCAAAAGAGCCTAGGGGCAAGGCCACCTAAAAAACAAGCAATACTATTTACATGATCTTTAGCACCACTTTCCCTTCCTCCTTGTCAGTCATGGAAGATCGACCTGATATATCACGACACCACTTATGCGATGACAGAGATATCTGTAAGCCTGCCATCAATTTTACCCCATTCCCTTTAAACCATAGTGTGGAATCGGTTCTTCCCATTGAAGGACAAATTTTGTCACCTCGCCTTGCCAACAACCTTTGTCTTGGTAAGGGGGAATACCTCTTCACTGACCCAGACGGTATCCTCTTGAAGAATCCTCGCAACGGGCTCTACCTCGAGAGATTCTATGCCTGATATAACCACCATGAGTCACTTATAGCGTAGTTTTTTTCTTTTTGTTTTGCATGATTTTTTTCCCATGAGTTAATGACCCCCTCCATTAGTCACTCCATGTCTAGTTGCAGTGAGTCCATTGTAGAACTCTGTTGCATGATTTGCATGATTTGCATGTGAGCGAGTAGATATGGTCCCTGCCCTTGCGTCGCTGGTAGCCCACTGGAGGGTGTGGTCCAACATCTGCACATACACACAGTATATTGCACATACGATCTAGCTACCACCATGTTAGCATATCATCAGGTCCCAAGACCTGCCTTAGAGGTCGACGCCTCTCTGTATCTCCTCGATTTTCTATACCCAAGTATGGATCATCCTCTATAAGGATAGGAAGTTTCCACCATTGTACAAAAATCTCCCGAGTCAAGAAACGACCTTCAAGACTATCTCCCTCCCTACTGATTCTCAGGTCCATTTATCGAAGTCACGTCAATTTGTGCACCACCATGCGAATCACACCTTGTATGTTGGCCTAGCTCCATATCCATAGGCCTCCCTTCGGTCTAGTTTTTCCCCGTGCACCACGACACCAAGGGCAGCATCAATAGCTGCTAGTCAAAGCCATCCGAAGTTTGTTTGGGACATTGTTTGCACCATTGGTTTCAATTTTCCATCCTCTGTCTTTTGATGAGACCCTTGTCTCACATTTAACCCATGATTTTCTAGACCATTTCCTTGAATTCATCTTGATTTGCGTGCCTTCACGCGAGTCTTCCTCTGTATGTCTTGGCATGTTCATGATCCATCTGCTCCATCCATAATGCACAACTAACCACCTTTGAACACCATCCAATATCCCGCAAGGGGGCACCATTAGTGTTCTTCATTTACACCCATCATCCATGTTCAAAACATAACCTTGGTTCATATATTGAACACTTCCCCCTTTCTAGGTTGACCATTACAGATTTTTTGTTAAGCTCTTTTCTGACTCCTAAATTAATGAAAAGATCGTCGAGCATATGCGCTTCCTTTCTTGCTTGTTAAAGTGTTTGAAAGGGCGTCTACATAGTCTCGTTTATCTCCTTTTGCGAACTATGCAGACTACCATAAGAAAAGGACCACCTCGACACACTCAAGCCAGGAACGTTTCCCTTTGCATCCTTTTATGCTTTCTTGGGCATTGGGACTGAACTTTACCAAAAATCTCATTATGATTGTCTTTAAGCTCTTTTCCAGCCTTCTCATCAAGAAAATATTGCCGAGCAAACTTGGTTTTGTTCATGCTCGTAAAAGTATTTGAATGATCGTCCAATCAATACAGGTTTAACCTTTTCTGACCTGATTGGACTACCAATGGTAAAGAAGTCTCCCATCCCCTAAATAACGTGGGTGAGCTCTCCTATGTACACTTTTATCCCTTTTCAGACAAAGGAGACTATCAATGAAAAAGAGACCCACTGGAGTCTTCTTCCTATTTTCATACTCTAAAAATGAAAACGCCACCGAGCATTTACTTTCTCGGGCTTGCTAAAAATACACGATATCGTGCCACAACAGTGTCTTTAGGCACCATCCCATATATTACAGTTCATAATCATTCCCCCATTGGGTCGCCTTTGTTCAGAGTATTCCACGATGAGTCTTCCTTGGATCCCCTGAATGTGAAAAGTCTAAGTTACCTCCCACCAAGTATTTCCCATCTACGGTTACATTCTTGGTATTACAGCTATGATCCCTCTCCCATGAGTCTGTTTCATTCCCTTCCAGGACATCCCTACTGTCATACTCTGAACAAAGGAAGTTTGATCCCCCCATACTCCTCCTTCCCCTATTCCCCCATTCAATGTGTCAGTCCCCAGATTGTCCCACATCTTTGGTTATCCCCCGTGTGTTTCTGATCAAGGAAACATTATTTCCTTGGTTAGTCCCAGGTCTCCCTCTATCGATGACAACACATATATTCCATAGGATAGATCCAGAAATCCATGTATCCCGGTTTCATTAACCTTATTGATGAGTTCCTCGGGCCACTTGAGAGGATTCATTAATGCCTCTTGGGATGGTTGTGTCTCATGTGCTAGGCTTCAGCTACATCATCGCACCATTGAGATTCGTACAGGGTATTGGTCCATGCAGTATTTGGTCGAAGACCCCGGTTGTCACCTGAATCTAGCACATTAGTGAGTCTATTTAGGGACCCAGACAGGTTCATGTCCCTTGTGATTTTTGGGTTGCATTGGAAATAGTAGTAAGAAGTGCCTAGAGTAGTGTTTCTGTATAGATTCATGATTAATGCGGCATATTGTACCATAGAGACTCTCACCCTCCATCAGTGAGTCCCTACAGTTATGTAAATTTCCAGATCCAGCAGGTCATCAGTTGTGAATATATTTGCATTACATGAGAATACCTTGGGTCCTATGTATCGGTTCTTCATATCAGTATTGTATTCAGCCTCTCATTGAGGCTACCATTATGTAACAATAGTTGTATAGGATCGGGTCTTGCACTTTGGAGCCTTCGTCCCATTATTTGTTCTTTTGACATTATTACGAGCATGGGTATGCCTGCCTCGTCCATATACATGTCACATATTCTTTGTATCTCACCCATTGATGGGAACCAACATTAATACAAAACCAAAATCCATCGTGTCTCGAACGAGGAAGCACCGCTTCTTCGCAGGTCTCTCCACTATCCCCAAGATCCTATGATGTCTGTTGGTCATACGATGAGCTCCTGCCCTCACACATCAAGGGGAAATCTGTTAACGCAAAACATTGCTCAAATATCGCTACATGGCCTACACCACATACAGACATCCATTTCCTAACCTTTTTTCCTCATTTTTGACCTCCACACCTATGTTTTAACCTTATTCTCTCTAAAATAGCTCAAAAATATTAAAAATCGCCTAAAAACCCCACAAAAGAGCTAAAAAGCTCACAAAGGGGCTAAAAACCCTAAAAGAGCTAAAAACAACAAAAAATGACTTAAAATATATGTGCATTTACTCAATAGTGATTGTGGAAAATATGAAACTCTATGAACCTTGTTGGACAAGGAAACTGGGTAGGTATTACCTTATGTAGAGTACATAACACTAGAGGCTCAAGCGAAGTTAGCAGAAGATATAGTTTTGCAGAAGAAGTCTAGAGTAACCAAGTGAGGACAGTATGAACTCTAGAAGGTGGGGTTGAAAGGATAACTTCCAAGCAAGGCTAAATGGTACTCCAAGGAGAATGTAGAGGAAAAAATTTCTCACCTCAAAATATTTTAGGGAGAAAAAGGCTCCCAAAATGGGTAGGTGTGATAAAAAAAGGATCAATATATAATTTGTCATCGATTTTGGTGCTTTTTGTGTGGAAAGATTGGATGAAGCGGCTTGCACGACCCATTTTAGGGGCAGGTCTCACTTTGAATATTTGGGGTCCAAAACATTCTGAGGCCTTGTTGAGGGTTTAAATGATGTTTTTAGGGGCAAAATTTCATCACTTTCTTGAATCCCATTGACGTTATTATACACTCTGAAACATTTCCAACAATTCAATAATCACCTCAATTAGAGTTTGTATGGGGAATTTATGCCTCCACAAGTTGACCTATCCAATTGACAACCATGGGGCCGAGTAGATTCCACACCATCTCTCATTTCTCACACATGTGGATATATCCACATCTACTTTTAAAAACATTCTAGAATTTCCAAAAACCTAACCCTAATCGAGAGTTGGTGTAGTAAAAAACCTTAGAACTAACCCTAGACGACTATCGAGATATGTTAAATATAATATCATTGGGAGAATAAAGGGTTCCATTAATATTGTATTGTTCCATAGTTGAGAAAAAATAAGGGAGTGTATATTATATTAAAACAGAGGAATTAGGGGATCTTGTAGTAGCCATTTTGGCTATAGAGCCATAGGTAACTCTATACTAGAGTATCACTTTCTTTCTATTTGCATTCTATATAAAAGAAAAAGGAATAGTCCTTATTTATGGTTGAGTTTTACCCCATAGTGGGTTTTTCTAGGGTAAATCTTGTGTTGATTGTGTGTATTATATATTTCTTTGCTCTAGTTATGTTTCTTACAATTCCTTTTTATTTATATTTCAGTGGAAATAAGCTAATAAAAATAACTAAATTGTAAGATCCATTGTGATTAATTAATCTAGTGGAATATCCATGGCAATTTACATATCACTCCACGGTAATGACAATGGTGTTATACACATTGAAATACATCGATCCACCACAAATGGAATACTTTATTTGACTTTAATTGACCTATCCCCTTTAGTGATGTGCAATAAAACGATGACGAGTATGCTTTTTCTATCATGATAAATACAACTACATTATCTTCAACAAGAATAATGCTTCCTTAACCAACACTCATTATAGCACTACATCAACAACACTTCATCTAAAACTCAAACACGGATAATTTCTACTTAAGGATAGCTCTAATGATCCATACACAACAATATGCTACATCAAGATCAAAACATATTAAATTTAATCCAAGTAGGGACAACATATCCAACTCAGTCCATGTTAAAGAAGAAATATATGTGTGGATTCTCATTGTCATACTCCATCAATAATAATCCACAGAGATATTCCGTGAGTTTTTCAAGCACCTTCCAAAGTTGACTAAGTTGACAGTAAAACAAACTGTCAAATCCACAACATATATGGTTCTATTAACCACAATCACATTCTTAACAAACTCAACTTTTTGTATAATTTATTCCATGATCTACACTTATAATGTCTACAAAAACGTATTCCCCATGCTTTCATATCTCACTTACTATCTTATTTATATTTTTTTATGCTCAATTATCTATGGATCCATTGCATCCTCTACACATAACAAGTCTACCTTAGAATGTCATTTCCTCTTTAATTAAATCACCCAAACACACTCATTAACCTGTTTTATTCCCATAGATTCAAGTGGGTATTAAAGAAAAAGGAATAAATGAGGACTAATATCACTAAGAGCGGAAAGGAACTTCACTTTGGTGTTATTAGATCCAGTAGATTATAGAAGGCCATTGGAGCATATATCAACAAGCATGTAGAGCATGCGGGCCTTATTTAACCTTGCATGTGTCAATGAGCAATTAGGTTTGCATGCATGCATGCAAAAGAAACGTCATGCAAACCCTAAAATCTATATAATAAGATAAGTCAAACCAAAAAGGTATCCAATTTTATTATTCATTTTTGAGATTGGTTTTGAGAGCTCGATAGCAGCGAGTTGGATTGAGGGCATGAGTCCCTAGCGAACAAGTATTTTCAGCAGTAAAAATGATTTGCCCTAATAACTTTAGAAGATAGATCATCCAATCTATCCTTGCGATTCACAGTTATTCTCTATCATCAGAGCATCAGCATATCCAGACATAAGAATCTATATCTTTGAATTCCAACAACATGAAGAGGACGCATCATTGGGAAACAATATGTTACATAAATGAAGGTGTTCATTTCTCTTGCATGTCTCTCCTACTCTCATCATAGGGGCCATATTACCATACTGGGTGATTATCAAGGCATCCTTGGCACATTTAGGAAAGTTACAGGCAAAGTTGTGTGGGAGAGAGGACGCCCCTATTCAGGGAGGATCAATTTTCTAGGGCTCCAAGAGGTCTCGAAAGGACTGCATGTGTCCATCAAAATAATCAGGAGACTTGTACTACCCTATCTGGAGATTTTCAACATCGGTGTCTAAGTATTGAAGAATATGCGAAGGGATTATCATCAAAGAAGGACTTTTCTCATTGCATGGGTGCCAAACTGAGCAAGCAACCCATTTTTGGAGTTACAGTGGATGCATGCAATGCATGTATTTTGTATATTGAACAATTATCATAGCTATGATTATAGGTATGTCACTACATTCTCACTGAAGCTTATTTCATATTTTATCTCAATATTTGTCATATTTTGGGGTTTGAGCACATAATCTATTGTGGCATGCAAACAATTTTATATATCATCCATACCTAAAACCAACAAATATACAAGCAACCACCATAACCTATCAATATAAAGGGAAAATAGCAATTTGGGATATTATAGTGGTATCAAATCATTTTCCTCTCCAGTTGTGGGCTTAAACATGAATAGTAAATTAATCCAGAAGACACTGCTTTTGTGACATATAGAAGAATAAAGGGTAGGTACACAGAGGATATGGAGTTAGAAGAGATTAAATTAAAAGACATAGATTCAAACATGGACATAACAAGGATACACTCTGATATAGGAAAGGGGATAGGGGAAGATGAAGATAAAATGGCATTCTAGAGAGTTTTTAGTTCCTTAAATGAATTGTCCAAGGGATATAAAGAGATGTTAGATGATATAAACATGTTGGTTATTAAAACAGAGTAGAGTCAGAACAATCTACTAATTTCACCAGGATACAGAGGATCCACCAGCAATAGTGGGAGACATGATTATACTCATTTTCAGAACACTCCTCATATATACAATAATCCTTCTAGACCTACCATGCCTCACTTTCTGGAAAATCCCACCATAGGACCAATTATACCAACATAGTCAGAGGACCCATTTGGGGACTATCTAGAAGAGTACATCCTGTGCTTGGAGATGAGTTTCACTTAGCCATGACCTTCTCATATTTTTGCAATATGAAAAGTAGGAACAAGCCAAGAGGGTTTAATAGATAATTTAATCAAAACTTTGAGCTACAACATGCACTAGGGATACTAACTATCCCCAACTTTGATGGAACATCCAGGATTTGGGTACAGAAGTTGGACACCTACTTCCAACTTAACCCCATGACGGAGAAAGCTGCAATCAAGTTGGATACTTTTCATTTAGATGGGGAACCACATGATTAGCGATACCAAAGACTGGTGACACTAGGTCACAACACTATCATCTCATATGGTGACTTCACACAGAGGCTCATGGAGTGATTTTATAAGAAGGACCCAGAGATTCATTTCAGGGATCTATCCCAGCTCAAGAAGTCATGCAATGAAAAAACCTTCATATTCAAATTCCAGAGAGTTGTAGTTATGGTATCTGACATTTCAAAGAGTCGATTGATTATGTTATTTACAAAGGCACTATTAGAGCCACTCTATGGATGGTTGAAGGATTACAGGTCAATTACTCTGCAAGATGCTATCAGTAGGACTCGGGACCTACCCGATTATGTGCCCAAGAACAAGCCTCCACTAAAACCTACCAATCTATCAAAAAAGAGGAAAAGACAGTTCCACGGAAGGAATTGTTGAACAAGGACACACGGTGATATTTGAGAAGGAAGAACTTATGTTCAATTGCAAATAACCTTGGGTACCTAAATATAGATGTATGGGTAAAGGGAAGGTACACATGATTGAAGTACTTTTAGATAGCGGTGAGGAATATGAATTGGAGCAGAAACACAATGGAGAACTACATAATACATAATTGGAACTATTTCCACAGAAAGCAAATATTTCTACCCTTACATGAGTCCCCACTTTCCATACTATTAGGATCAGGGGAAGTGTCCAGGGACAGTGTGCCATTGCTTTTATTGATGGTGGGGCCACCCATAACTTTATAGATGTCTCTTAGGCAAAGAGGAAAATATTTCCCACCAAGGACTTTGAGGGATTTACCGTTGTCATGATTGGAAATCACAAGATGAAATGCACACAAAAGATACCTCAGTTACAAGTACAACTTGGGAATTATACATTGGTCAATGAGTTTTATGTGGTATATGTTCCAGACGCGAGAAGTCTTTTGGGAGTACATTGGTTGTAATCAACTAGGAAATACTCAACAAATTACCAAACATTATAAGAGATGGAGTTCCTGACACCAAATGGGAAAATGGTAATCCTAAGGGGAATGCCCAATGAAGCTTCAGGGTTAGACTCAACAAAGGGAATGACCACCATATTTAGACATGAGGACAAGATTTGCACCAAATCCAAAACATAAGACTTTAAGAAAGGGCCAGGGGTATTAGAAGGGATTTCTGGATAGACCTCCAGGGAAAAAGAAAAAAAAAGTAGGGGAATTCAGACGAGGATCCAAATTTAGGATGTTCAATCCTCATAGGTAAGGAGGGAATATAGAGCATGGGTGAGAAGAAACATAAATTCGAAGAAAAATAAGAGCCACCCGGAAATGGAATAAACTGGTAGATAAAAATGGACAAGAAGATATTGCGACATATGGTTCGGTATATTGGTTCGAGGTTGGTTGAGGACAATCAATTTCAAGTGGGGATGACTGTAATGTCCTCTTTTAATTAAATCACACATAGACACCCGTTAGCCTATTTTATTCCCATAGGTTCAAGTGGGTATTAAATAAAAGGGAATAACTAAGGACTAATATCACTAGGAGCATAAAGGAACCTCACTTTAGTGTTATTATAACATCAATAGATTATAGAAGGCCATTGGAGCAGATATCAACAAGCATGTGGAGCATATGAGCCTTATTTCACCTTGCATATGTCAATGAGAATTAGGTTTACATGCATGCAAAATTAAAGTCATGCAAACTCTAAAAGATATATAAGAATATAAGTGGAACCAAAAAAAGTATCCAATTTTATTACTCACTTTTGAGATTGGTTTTCAAAGCTCGACAATGGCAACAATAGCGACAACAACGAGTAGGGTTGAGGGCATGATTCCCCAACCAGAAAGTGTTTTTAACAATGAAACTTATATTCCCTAATCACTTTGGGAGATAGATCATCCAAGTCTATCCTTGCAATTCATAATTATTCTCTATCATCGAAGCAACAACATATCCAGGCATAAGAATCTATATCTTTGAATTCTAGCATCATGAAGAGGATACATTCATTGGTAAACAAATCATTACATAACTAAAAGTGTTTGTTTGTCTTACATGTCTCTCCCATTCTCATCTAGGGGACCATTATACCATATCGGGTGATTATCAGGGCATCCTTGGCACATTCGAGAAAGTTACAGGAAAATTCGTGTGGGAAAGAGGATGCCCCTAATTAGGGATGATGAATTTTATAGGGCTCCAAGAGATCTTAGAAGGACTGCATGTGTCCATCAAAATCATCAGGAAACCCATACTACCCTATTTGGAGAGTTTCAGCTTCAGTGTCCAAGTATTGAAGAAGTTGCGAAGGGATTATCATCAAAGAAGGATGTTTCTCCTTGCATGGGCGTCAAATTGAGCAATCAACACGTTTATAGAGTTACAGTGGATGCATCACGCATGTGTTTTTTATATTGAACAATTATCACAGCTATGCTTATTGGTATGTCACTACAGTCTCAATGAAGCTCATATTTGTATCTCAGTATTTGTCATATTTTGGGGTTTAAGCACGCAATCTATTATTGCATGCAAACAATTTTATGTCATCCATACCTAAAACCCACAAACATACAAACAATCACCATAAACTATCAATATAAAGGAAAAATATCAGTTTGGGATATTACATAGAACCACAATTCAAGGCACAAATTTTGTGGGTCTCACTCATGCTTACACATATTCATTATTGGTACCATATTTCCTCTCCCAAACCACCAATTTGCACTTGCTTATAGTAGTCCATATGCCATAGTGGATCCACCACAAATATAGAATCCAAGAACCTCGGAGTCATTCTTAAACAATCCTCATGACAAAGTCTAGGCAATTAAACTAAACTAATCACAAATCAAGCACCAAATAAGCATTGATGATTTACTTGAGAAACCCTTTAATGAGAAAACCAACTACAAAGATATATTCATTAATCCCTTGGCCAATCCAACCAATCCATGGCCATTCTATCCAACACTTGCCACTTTATGCACTTTACAATGGAGATAACAAACCATTTAAATAGAATTCATCACATGAAAATATCATGGGCTCATAATCAACCTACATGAACTCATCATTGACAAAATCAAGGCTAATCTAGACTTAGGCCCTTGATCGAATAAAGGTTAACTTAAAAAAGTTGTAGGGTGTAGATGAAATCAACTTAAATGTGCCTCTTGGAAATGGAGTAGTCTAAATATTCTACGTTTTTACCCTTTTTCAGGTATATATTTGGTCTATTTTGCATAATCCGATTGGGAATATTTAAAAAAATATTAGTCACATATATTAGTTGCATAAATTGCATAATCTGAGTGCTATAGGGGTATTTTATGGTGTTGCATCCATTTATGCATTCAAAACACAATTTAAACACTTTCAAATTTGGATTTTACCAAAAAAATTATTAGATTCCGACCAAATACTATCAGAAAGTCCAAAACATAGAATAAATAGACTACTCCATTGGAAATTTTCCAATGGATTCACGAAATAAACTTTTATTTTTATTTACCTTTTTACAATATAATTACTGCATATATACTTAAAACGTAATTAAAATTCAATAGTTTTAGTTAATTAAAATGATTAAAAAATACTTCTAAACGTATGGGACATGAATTCTCATCTACCATGGGACATGGATTGATCCTTAAAAGGGGTGCTAGGGACGGGAGGCCTCAATGTGGATAGATGAAACATCGAGTGTGTAGAATGGATGAGGGAATGAATGTTGAAGGAACTGAACCTTCATGGATCAATCCTCCTACCTCATTCTTAAACATGAATACATGCAAGAGTTTAATGGTGCATAGCGATCCAAACTAGAACATTACTCTATTCATAATGGAGGGAAAAAGGGTAACTTGTAGTCCATTCAACATGTAATTTGTAGGAGAAAATGTAGCATTTGTTTTTGGATTCTTAATGCTTCTAGGAATCTTAACTTGAGCTCTCTACATACTACAATTGGCTTAGTATATGCTTTTGGATGGTCGTAGTTAAAGGGTAGTCTAATAGAGAACGTTTTGAATTATATGGAAAATATGAAGAAGAAAGGAGTGGTGATGGTGGTGTTCAAGGTTGGTAAGAGGGTTTGGCATGGACACCCACATTAATGCAAATAACATATATGACTAGGAGTAAGGTTATCTTAGGCCAGGTAGAAAGATCCACGCAAAGGATCTTGCTACATCCTATCTGAAATGGTTTTTAGAGAGGTCAAACATTAGGTGTAGGAAATAGAAAACAAATATATGTTGAAATGAGGCTATACCTCAACCATCATCGTTGATGAAAAAACTACTCGTTGAGTTCTTGACACTAGGTTTTCAAGCAGAGGGGAAACAAACTATCCCAAGATAGTGGTTTTATAGTGGCATATCAAAGAGTTCATGGCATGTGTTATGGAATAGAAGGGAAACCAAAAGATTGATATTCCCAATAAAAAAGTCTGATTGGACAACAAATATGAGAATCTCATCATTGATATTTGGGTTTTGAGATTCATAGAAAGGAGGAAGAAAGTGAAGAGGCATAAGCAAAAAAATTAGAAGCAAGAATGGAAACAAAATTAAAATGAAGAAGATGATGTTAAACAACATAAAAGTAACAAAATTAAGCAAGAGTCCACTCCTACACTCATTGGCATAGACTTAAATTCTTGGGAATGACTCCTCAGTCTTATTATTCATTTCTTTCTAAATTTGTGTGATAGCTTTGTTTCAGCCCTCAAGGTCTTTGTTAGAGCTTGATTTCATACTCACAATAATGTTGTTTATGTCTTTGTTTTTTTTGTTTGTTTATTATTCAAAAATAATTCCCAAGGGTGTGGGGCATGGTGAACATGGTACAAGAAAGAGGGTGATATTTTTTATAATTGTTCAGTTGTCCCTTATGAGGTTGTGCATTTTTTGGTGTATTTCTAAACTATTATATACATTATAATTAAATTTAGCTAACTTATAAAAATAAAAATAAAACATGGTGGCAAATAAAAATACATTTTAGATATTAATACATATACAAGTTCAACCTTTTATGGACTTTGTTTAGGACACTACCAAGGTAAATAATATTGTTGAAAACCCTATCTTTTAGGGAATTCGTAGGATCATAATCATTGGCATTTATCGAGTCACAAAAATTGGCAATTCTCGAGTCACAAAATTTGGCATTCCCCGAGTTGTAAATATGGACATTTCCAGGGTATTAGAATTGGATGTTTTTGTGGTTTTAATTGTGGATGTTTATATGGTCTCAATTATTGAAACTTATGGGGTCACAATAAAGATGACATGGATGCTAATAGGGTTGTAATGTGGACTTTAAGATGGTCACAATTTTGGTTAATATTAATGTATATTAAACAATGACTTATATTACAATCCTTTTTTTGTTTTCTAGAATCTCCCTAACTTGCAAGAATGGCATTTGGTTTGAGAAACCATGACCTAGGGGCATCTAAGCCGTCAAAATCACCCATGGATCACACTCTTCATGGGCCACACCAAACCTCAACTAGTGGGATTTTGGGTGTCTCCTCCCAACTATCTCACCCTAAGGGAAATTAAACCTGATTCGCCCTATTAACGAGACCTACACCTTAACTGAATGAGCTATTGGGAATTGAAATTATCTAGATTTATCCAAGAGGATAATTCAATGGTATGTCAATGTATAAGTCTTCAAATAGAACATTAAATCTTACAGGGTAAAATATATCGTCAAGAGCTTTTCGTCAACGCTTGTTTCGCGTGAAACGGACTCCCGGTGTCGAAGTTATTGGTGTTTGAATTTTCGACAAAAATGTGTAAAAATGAGAAAAAAATGGATAATGTAATGCTTGTAAAAAATTTGGTGGACTCTATGGGGGTCGAACCCAAGAACCTCCAGGACCTCCCAAGCCTTCACCAAGCCCGCCTAACCATAAGTCCTACCGGTGTTTCTTAACATGTTTAGGGAAAATCTTGTATTTAAGTTTGAATCGATTGAAGTTTTGGAAAAGGGGCAGGGTTGTGGGCATGGTAAACACTGAGACCTTATCTAGATCCCTAATCCCCGTGGTAAACAAAGAGACCTTATCCATAATCCAACAACCTTATCACATTGCCACAAAAACCATATAGTTCACCACCAATACATATCCATTGAAACCTTAGGATATAATTTCCAGGGCATGGTCAACACCGAGACCTTATCCGTAGCCCTTGACCCCATGGTCAACAACGAGACCTTATCCATAAGCTAGCAACCTTATCACATTGCCACAAAAACCATATAGTTCACCACCAATACATATCCATTGAAACCTTAGGATATAATTTCAGCGGTGGAAACGTTATAACCATAATGTTAAATGGGGAGAGGCCTGCGAGTTCCTGTACTAAAGGATTCGACATATTTTGCATAAAATGTTGCTGGCGGGAACAATGGGGCCCAAAAGGGAACGTGGCCTTTCGACCCATGCCCTTAAACCAGTTCCAAAACCTTATAAAAACCATGTTTTTCATAGTTCTCAAGGGGAGAACAAACACATTTGCACATAGTTTGAGGAAAGTACAAGGCATGATTCCCAAGGTGGTTTTGACACACTTCCTAAGATGGTTTTACACAGTTTGCAAGGTGGTTTCAACACACTTTCCTAGGTGGTTTTACATATTTCCTGAGGCGCTTTGGCATAGTTCTCGAGGTTCATACAGTCATTAATGGGCATGGATCCCTAAGCGGAATCCATACTATTTTGTCTTTTATGCAGTCAAATTTTATCAATTTGAGTGCGAGAGGAGGACTCAGGAAAACCTGGTCGAGTTTATACTCAATTTATCTCAAAATTTCGAGAGGATCGCAGTGGTGTTGTCTATTTTTTCCGCTTACTAACAGAAAACAAAGGTGGTTCCAGAAACCCATTATTGTAAGATTTGAATACTGGATAAGATCGGCCTTCCCATTGGAAGTGGCCCGAAAACGTATCCCAGAAGAGGGTGAACTCTGTTATTAGCTCTTGTCTATCATTTTTATGGTTTGCTTATGTGTGTATGTTTGAGCATTTAAATTTCAGTATTAAAGCATGTTTGTGAGTAACTGACATATAAAATTCCAATGCATTTTTTAATGGTTAAAAAGATCCTGAAGATTTTAAGATCATAGATTACAATCAAAAGGTGACAAATTTACAATTTAAAGAAAAAAAAATAAAAAATCAAAATCACTTTATTTTGGTGGAAATTTGTAAAAAATTATAGTATGTTGATCTTACACACTTTCATATACTTCATAAACCAAAATTCATATAACCATGTTTACGTCTTAAGGCATTTTTTAATGAGAAAGATAGAGCATATGACGATTCAAGTGATACTAACCATCCATCTCGACTCATATCAGTTCATCTTCACAACGCATGTTACCATGTTCTCTACATGTCATCAAGTCCGTCATCCTTTAGTTTGTGCTAACAACCTAAATGGTTTACAAGTGTTTTAATGCTTTCTCATAATTTTTTCATTATTATGTCAAGCGAGGTCTACCAACCTCAACCTTCAACCTTCAACGTTTCACTCCTCCAATGTTATTACACATAGAGGTCCTCCCACTCCTCCAACATATGCCAATGCTATACATAAGGTACTCCCATTCATGTAGTGTCGACTTGTGTCAAACTTCATGGATGGGTGGAACATTGTTTGAACGTATGCTCTAATATACCATAAATTTGGGGCAAGTTTTGAAGAGATATTGCCCAGGGATTACTATGTTATTATACATAGAGGTCCTCCCACTCCTCCAACATATGCCAATGCTATACATAAGGTACTCCCATTCATGTAGTGTCGACTTGTGTCAAACTTCATGAATGGGTGGAACATTGTTTGAAAGTATGCTTTAATATACCATAAATTTGGGGCAAGTTTTGAAGAGATATTGCCCAGGGATTACTATGTTTAGTATTAATGTTCAACAAATAAATGGACAATCAAAATAATATTATTTATCTTACCAATGTTGCTTACACTCTTTATCTTTGGTGATTCTTGTAGGGATGATGAAAAACAATTATATCACTTATTTGGCACCTTATGAATCGATTTCCCACTCTGTCCTAATAAAAGGTTTTGCAATGCACACACCATCTTAGATTTTCTATGTTAATTTTCACATTTTATAAAAAAAAGATATTTTTGTAGGTTCTCATGTGAATTAAGGTATATTTCAGTTGGAATGGTGTAACATAGCACATTATTTCTTTGAAACTCCACAATGAATAGTTATATTTTTATTGAGATATTTGTAAGCATAATTGTTTCAGTGGCTTAAAAACGTTATTATTTTGCATAGATGACAAGATTTTGCAATGAGGACAATTTCTTCGTAAAAAATTCATCCCACTTATTTGGATCCTCCATCTACAAATAGACAGAGAGTTATTCCATAGACATATTAAGCTTATGCACTCGACGACATTTTGGATGATGACAACATGAAAACTATTCCTACAATTTTACCCAAATTAATGGTCAAAAGCATCATTGAGTACCATTTTTAATATTTAATTTTATATGTTTGTTTAAAGCATCATTAGTACCATTTTTAATATTTAATTTTATATGTTTGTTTAGTAATGAGTACCATTTTTAATATTTAGTTTTGTATGTTTGTTTGGTAAGTTAGGTAAATTAGCGATTACTATGTTAATTGATATACATTTTGGATTTTATTTTATTTTTGTAAGTTAGGAATCATATTAAAATATAGAGGAAAATATACAAAAATGTAGTGTCAGGGGGCTTTCTATAGCGAGAAAATAACCCCCGACAGAATTATACAAGCCTCTCCAGAGAAGAAACAACCTTTCATTAGAGAGTTACTTCCATATTCATAATAATGTTCATCGAAAGACAAAATTATAAGCATGAGAGCCAACAAGAGTTTAACATCTTTGTAACAAAAAACTATTTACACCCAAAGTTCAGAAAAAGACATTGACAGAAATAAAAGCTACTTGATGTTGGCATTGGTGCATGATTGCAACGTGGATGCCTTGGACTCGTCCTTGAACTTGATGACTGTACTCTAAATATTCAACGATTTGGGTCAAAATAGAATATTTTTTCTAGCACGATTTTGAAAAAATATGGTCGAAGAATTGCAAAATCTGGGTTATAACTATCCACTTCTGGAATTTCGAGTGCCCCAGGGGTTTCTGAGGGTGTTGAATCCATTTCTGCCATTAGAATCACAATTAAAACATATTTAAATCCTGATTTTGCAAAATCAAAACCACCGGATTCCAGCCAAAAAATGGTCGTCCAATGGAAAAAAAAACATTAACACCATTATCTAAAGATTCTATCATTTCTAGTTTATCTAGTGGTTTATTATCAATGATCCTATGGTTATTTGATTTGAAATATATTTTAAAGTTTTTTTATAAGAATAATGTTATTTTTAGTTTCTACTTAATCATAATTACTAAAATACAAAGAAAATTAAAAAATAAAATGTTAATTTGAATCTCTATTATTATTTAAACATTATATAAAAGGAAGTAGTGAGGTGTTCTATAAAATTGTCTCATGGGTCTCATGGTGAAATGCCATATATTAAGTTTTTTAAAAACCATTCTTATCATTTAAAAATGAATCATTCTACATTCCAATGAGTATATGTTTTTGAGATATTGCAACAACAAATTTGGTCCTATGTCCAAATCTGAAGCCACGGACTAGGAGCATCAAATGAGTTAAGGGACCAACATTAACGTAGGAAAATCATGGAGTTACAAACCAATTTAATTAAAACATTTGAAACTAAAGTTCTAAACTTGCTTAATTGAAACACATGAAACTCATGGAGTTCAAACTTGCTTAGAATATAAAAAAATCAAGATAATAGACATGCTTGGATGTGCTAATATGTCGACATGTGTTCTCTTTCATGGATGTATGCAACAACTCGATGACATGGGTAAATCCACATATTAGGAGCAATATAAGACATCTAAGGGTTTTAGATTAGGCATTGCCAAACACAATCTTGATATTTTGGGTAGGGATGATATGTGAAGGAAGCATTGTGGTATAATTTATGATGTTAATGACAAGGATAGCAAAAATATAGTATAATTATCAAAATATCGTAATATAAGTTTATTGGTAAAATATTTCTCTCAGATTGCCATTCTACTTTTGTTGAAAATGGTGGCAACATGAAATATTCATTGACAATAAGCAATATAATCGAATGATAATCTTATAGTAGCTTTGTATATTTTTGTACAATAAAAGATATTTTAGGTGAGGATCTTTTTGTATAGTGAAATATATTTGATTGTTTCATAGTCTTTGGCAAAATGGCATTGTGAATCATTGCTTTGATTCTTCCAAGGGAGATTGATATATTAAGTACCTATTGTAGCAATTTTTTTTCTTCACAAGTTTATCTTTAACCATTTTTATTTGGAATCATCAATCCTTGCCATCCATAAATTGGATTGTTCAAAATTTATCTATCTATCTATCTATTTCTTGTACAACCATTTTCCATTCACAACTTTTCCATAGTTGAATGTGGCATAGTTTAAAGTTCATGTTACTTTCAAGCTACAAAGGTTGTGATGATACTTTGCGGTTCAGCAAGGTCTTGCGTAACTTGTAAAGTCTTATGACAATGCAATGCTATATTTTTCTTTCCAATTTCCATACAAAATAAGATTCAAAGTTGAATGACTCTAGACATATTCATTTCTCAATCAACAATTAGCATCCTAAGCTTTTATTAGTCCATGCCGTAGGCAAAGACTATTGTTTCCGTTTTTTCCATTAATTGCATAGAAGTAGATTTAATATTTCAACATTTGTAAAGTTTAACTAAAGTGTTGGTTAATTTTTTTGTTTTATTTATTTATTTTAATTCTGAATCAAATTTTTTTATTATTATGATTGGTGTTATACCATAGAAATTACGAATAAAAAAATGAATGAAAACAAACCGTAAATAGAGACTATTGTTTGTGTTTTTCCATTAATTGCATACAACTAGATTTAATATTTCAACATTTGTAAAGTTTAACTAAAGTGTTGGTTAATTTTTTATTTTATTTATTTATTTTAATTCTGAATCAAATTTCTTTTTATTATGATTGGTGCTATACCATAGAAAGTACTAATAAAAAAATGAATGAAAACAAATTTACCAACTAAAAGTTTCCTTCCAGACAAAAGTTTAGGAAAGCTTCTAGTTTCATAAAGAAAATTTACTAACTAAAAGTTTCCTTGGTGCAAGGACAAAAGTTTAGGAAAACTTATAGGACAAATGTCTAGGAAAAGCTTATAGTTTCATTTTTTTTTGTTATTACCAGTTCACTTTCCTAAAGACTACTCATGTATCCTACCTTTTTTGTTTTTTTTCCTTTTTAGATTGCTTTTTTGGTTTTAGTATTTATGGAAACCACAAAAGTTTAGGAAAGCTTATAGTTTCATAAAAAAAATTTACTAACTAAAACTTTTCGTAGATGCAAAGACAAAACTTTAGGAAAGCTTATAGTTTCATAAAAAAAAATTACCAATTAAAAGTTTCCTTAGATGCCAAGATGCTAGGACAAATGTTTAGGAAAGCTTCTAGTTTCATTTTTTTTGTTATTATTGGCTCACTTTCCCAAAGGCTACTCATGTATCCTACTTTTCCTTCTTTTTAGTCCTTGCAGTAGGCAAAGACTATTGTTTCCGTTTTTTTTTCCTTAAATTCATAAAAATGCATTTGATATTTTAACATTTCTAAAGTGGAGCTAAAGTTT
Organism: Pseudotsuga menziesii; assembly: GCA_001517045.1. NCBI lineage: Eukaryota > Viridiplantae > Streptophyta > Pinopsida > Pinales > Pinaceae > Pseudotsuga > Pseudotsuga menziesii. The sequence continues at coordinate 32,907 of LPNX011058113.1, read as the reverse complement.
TGCTTTATTTTTTTTATTTTTTTTATTTTCATAAGAATTTCTTTGAACTATTGATGAGGGAACGAAGAAAAGGAGGAGAGAAAGAGATTTTGTAAGCTCTGTACCTGTAGGTCACGTTTGACTGTCATAAAACAATTGAATGCATTGAATAAATTTGTGAATGGATTTTAAGCATTTTCTTGTGCAAATACGTTGTGATGAGATTGTCATTCTCCTTGATAACCTGAAATCCATCGTAGCTTTATTGTTTGTGTACGCAGAGACATTTCATTTATCTATTATCTAGATTCTTATATGAGCTTACAATTATGCTAGGGTTTCTTTTAATCCGAGATTTGTTCAAATTTTAACTATTACGCATTCAATATTTTGAAGAAACTCCAATGTACGAGTTTTAGGGATTTGGCCCTGTTAAGACTGAAAATTGTTCCTAGTCTTTATGTCTTGTTTTTCTAACGTTTTGTCTTATTTACTTTTCATTTTGAGTTTGTTTAAAATTTTAATAGTTTAAATGTATGTTTTTGGGTTTTATAACTTATAGTTTATTTTAAGTCATTTCCTTTATGTATTAGTTTTCTTTTAATAGCTTATTAATTATTATAGTCTTTCGAAGTCTGAAAATGCTTTTGAATTCAAGGTATATATCCAAGGTCTAACTCTTGTTTCAAGCTTTTTGCCAAAAAAATGTCATGAGGACTCTGTTTCTCTTGTTTTAGTCATTGTAATTGACTGCGGATTACGAGGCAATGGAGATGAATTTCAGAAATACGAAAGAATTTTTTGTTCTTCACGGATTAATTCATAAAAACCTATCTCGGTTTTGCAACAATTTTCATCGTTTGAGAGATTCGAATTCATCTTTGTGGCCTATTTTTCAGGCTTTGAAATATTTAATAATTTCCTGTTTTAGTCACACATTTTCGGCATGTATTTCGATCAATTGAAGGGGAAATTTTAAAAACTAAGAGAGGTTTTTGTTCATCATGGGCTCATTTAGAAAAACCTCTCTCAGTTTTCGCATAGGTGTCCCGGATCGAGAGATATGGAGGCTTCTTTGAAACCCGTTTTTTAGAAATTCGCCAAATTTCCCAGGAATCTGATTTTGCTATTTTTAGTCAATTAGTTTTGAATCTTTTGAAAGTAGGTTAATGTAACTGCTGAGTAGTTTCGAATTTGACCTAAAGAAGTGAAGATGGAACTACTTCATATTATATCTTTTTAATTATAAAAAGGAGACAAGCATACAGTGCAAGGGTTGGAATTTTGTGCAAGAAGAGGCTTTAGTGTTGGATGTATTACAAGCTAAGACTCATGACTCTTATGTAAGTTTGAAGACTGATATTGATTTTATACATACTGATAAGCCACTTTATATGTCATGCTGGTTTTGTTTATGATCTGTCTGATCACTCAATGTACAACTTCATTTCTTGTTTAATGTTTTTACTCATGCAAATGCTTGTATGTTGTGGATGGAATCAGTATTATATTTGTAATCTTTATGGTTTATTTTTCTGTGTTTGATCTCCAGTTCTTCATACTCATTCATGATTCAATTCTTGTGATAGCTTGTTGATGTTTTTTCCTTCTTGTTGATGAATTTTCAAACCAAAATCAATAAAACCCAATTCGATTTTACTCATTTTTTGAGATTGTTCTAACTTGTTCTTGTGGTAGTCTAGGAACAATTTCTAGGACAAACATCTTTGACGTCATTGTTGGGGACAAAACTGAAGTATATCTTCCCTGGGATATCATTATTCATCTGATTTTGAGAGGTGAACAAAATCAGAACATATTTCAGACTACTTTTGCACCAAGCAGTAGTTCACAGTGGCTACTAGAAATATTGGAACGAGAGGAAAACAAAATCTGTCTTGACAAATTGATTGGTGACTCCACTAGTTTAAGATGCAGATGTCGAATACCATGGAAGCCATTCTGGCTCAAAGGTTTGCACCTTTCAATATCTTCGATGTTCCAGGTTTTCCAAATCGAGTATCTATTATGGATGTTTGGGGAGATTGTCTTCCATGGTTTAGAGAAAACAAAGAGGATAATCCTTCACATCACCTCATCAAATTTCATCAATATATGGTTCAGTTAGATATACAGCATGAATATGTTCATGTATTCACTCAAGCGAGATGCACAAGAATGGTATTTTTCTCTTCCCGTTGCTAGCATTTTCTCACTAAAAGAATTCCACACATGTTTCTGGAAACATTGTAAGTATATGTTCTCAGCTGAATTCTTTTTTAAAGATTGTTGTGAGTAGGGTAATTTTTATAATACAATTTTTGATTCAAAAAATCATGATGATAAGTTTTCCCGTAAACATGAACTAGAAGTGGATAATGAAGAAGTTGAAGGTTCTTATATTATCATAAATTTAGATTATTATAAACCGGAAGATTTGGTTTCTTTAGATACAAAACACAATGATCAGTTGTCTTTTGGTCAAATGCCAATGGAACTTAGTAAGGGCAGTCCCCAGCTTTCAAATTTGCATACAAAAGGAAATTGCGCCAACCATGAACAACTGGATTTGTAGAGATCATCTATTTCCAAGGGGGAACAACAAGAGGACTTTCTTTCTCTTTATGTACCTGTTACTTCAAATCTAGATAAAAGAGATGATAATGATGAGGAAAATCATGCTATTGCTTTTTCAAATCAACCTTTCTATGATGAATGTGAATCTGACCCAAGCATTAAGGGAAATGATCAGAGGTTATCAGATCTGTCCGCTATATTTTCTCCTGCATCAAAGGTCAAGAAGAAGTTTGAAGAGCCTTTGGTTTCCATTCTTGAGCCAAAGTTTAAAAAGAACAACAATGGAGAGAAAGAAAATGATTCACTTTATGATGAATATGATGAAGGCATTGAAGTTTTAGATCGGATATTTCATGATCAGCAAAAACTGATGGTAGGTGAATTATATTCCAATCTTTTTATTGAACAAGAAAAAGTTTTGAATTGCTTTGACTTTCAAATTGATAGCATCCAAACTGTAGATACTTTGAATATAATATTAGATGTGTCTGATAGCCATGACCATGATAACTTTGCCACTCAAAACCATTATGAAAATATGCTAATTTTTTATGGATATAGAGAAATACTACTGCCATTCTTTCAGTCCTCATTACTTAAGCAACACTCTTCAGAAATTAGTCAGCTTGGGTTCGTGGAAGACATGAAATAGGATAACCTCAACAGAGTCGAAGATTTTATATATTGTTCTCTTATTGTATTATCTCATGGAGTATTGAGAATAGAGGACACCCATTTGCATTCCATTTTTTTAAACGACATGACGGAATAATTTTGCATGAGTTTCATGATCCCGTGGCTTCTTGGATGCAGTTGTATTTTTCGAAGGTTTCTAATGCTCCAACTTTTGGTATACTTCCTATTTCCAGCCATAAGTATCAGCTGCCTACAAACTTTTTATTGCATTTATCACATCTTTTGTGGGTTTTCTCAAACAATAGCATGCATGGAATTATGATTCTCATTCAAATGGTTTCTTGGCTTCACTGAAAATATGATTACACTTGATTGGGGTGTTTCCTCTAATTAGAAGTAGGAGTAAATAGAAGAATAAGCTCGCCATACGAGCATGTAGATTCTTTTCAGTATGTTGGCTTGTAGTAGTATTTTGTCATTTCAGATGTATATGTTCAAAGTTTGAGAAGGTTGCAGAGATTTGGTAAATGAATCTATATACCAATTGAAGCACTCACACTTCTTATTATCAGTGGTAGAGTAACCTTAGCTTGCAGAACAAGGTTCGGATTTTGATTGGAAAAACAAGTTGCAGCCTTTGGGTAGCAGTGAATGGTAGGATGGGAATGAGATACAAATGAATCCATCACCCAATGAATAAAGCACAAGGTCTACAGGTTCTTGAAACATCACAACGAGGTTTTCATCCCTCAGCAGGAGCCAGATGTTAAGACTGAAAATTGTTCCTAGTCTTTGTGTCTTGTTTTTCTAAGGTTTTATGTGTTATTTACTTTTCATTTCGAGTTTGTTTTAAATTTTTATACTTTAAATGTATGTTTTTGGGTTTTATAACTTATATTTTGTTTTAAGTTATTTCTTTTCTATATTAGTTTTCTATTAATGGCTTATTAAGTATTATAGTCTTTCGAAGTCTGAAAATGCTTTTGAATTCATGGTATATATCCAAGGTCTAACCCTTGTTTCAAGCTTTTTGCCAAAAAATGTCATGAGTATCACAACCCCAAATTTTCACAAAAATTAAAAAAATTTAATGTAACATAAACTGTCTATAGTCGCAGTTTGGTAACTACTAGCAGCTAGCGGAAAAAATGAAACAGTTAACAAAAGTAATGATTAACTTTAAATAGATAAAAAAATTAATACTGCTTTAATTTAGATATGTTATGTAAATGACCTGCATTCAGTTACTTCTAGCTGTACTGATGATTTGATTTTGTCAAGTAGGTGAGAAGTTATGGTCTAAACTGGGGCTTACTTAGCAATTGCTAACTCAGTTGGATTTCTGGATCTTACAGGTTCAACAGGTAAATTTTGAACAAGTAGGAGTTTATTTAAAGCGTTAAATCCAGATGTATTTCTTTAGCATCTATAAACTGCTAGAGTAAATATTTGCTTAAAAGAGTTCAAAGATACTACGAGGTAAGGTAACCTTTATTTTCTTGTTTTGCAATTACGACAGTATTTTAAGTTTATGTCGTAATGACCAATATCCTTTCCATACTATATGTCTTTCTCCAGCATGACCTCTACTTTCGATGTTTTCCTTTCCAACTATAATTTAAGTTACTTACAAGTTCTACATAGAGTTCATGATTCAACATAATGACACTTTTACTGAAACATTAGTTTCTCACCATTGCTATTTTCTATTATCTAGTACACTGATTATAAGCATGAAAAATAAATCTGAGGCTTCAAAACAAAGCTTACAATAGAACCCTTAGTTATACTTTCGATTCTGCCCTAGTAGAGATGAGTTACAATTATAATTATCTATTTGCATAAAAAGTCATTGAGCTTAAATTTCGTCCTTCCAAGTTCATTATATCACAAGTAATGTAGTAAAATTTCATTATCATATCACTTATAATACTACCAAGTATTCTTATCTTTAACTTTAAATAGTTTTAACACCTTGTAAAATACCAAGTGTGAAATTATTAGTTTGGTTTAAGATGAGTTGGGTCCTCTATAGAAATAAAAAAATTACTAACCTCCAAGGAGTCTCCCCACCATAACATTGTTTATGTCACTGTCGACTTACGACAATTGTAGAGTCATGCTTGTGTAGAAGGTACTCCTTATATTTTTACTTATTAAAAGTGAATCTAGGATAATGCCCTTATCCGATTTTTTTTTACATAACCCTAACTTAAACATAGTATTGTTATTATTTAATAAAAGGTTTGTAAGAGGACTCCTTAGGAGTGCTATTGACCAAGGTCAAAAGTATAACTCCAATATTGATTTTCCACTTACATACTTTTATCAATAATGGATCTTAATGTTATCCAATGCAATTGATAATAGTTTATATATGATTCCACCATTGAATGAATATAGTGATCATTAGAAGCAAATGATAAGAATGATTTATTAAGTAACCATACTATTGGATATGATGAATAGTTGACTTCATCGAAAGGTTGATTGGAATGATTATATAATTGGCAAAGATACGATGTTAATACATAAACATTATTAATATAGTCACCATTTAAATTATTGGTAATAATTTTGGTTTCCTGACAGTGCAGTAGAAACTATACCATTCGACCCACTACTCATGACTGAATATTTTGGTGGGCACGTGGAGCAGCCTCCACCATTTAAATTTCGATTTATAAACTTCAAAGGAAACCCTATCCTCCTCATTCCCTTCGAGGGTTTTCGCTTTGCACTAGTTGGTTTTCATTACGACCATGAAAGGCTCGTAGGTTCAGCATGTGACAAACCTTAAGTCTGTAGTTTAGTACTCTATCGTTGTCCATAGTTTCAGAGTTCACTGTTTTGTAAATCGTGGTTTCGTTTTGGTAGATTTGGAACACCATGAGGGTGGTTTACTTATTTCTGTTAGTTAATTAGAGGGCTAGGCGTATTGTTACCCCTGCCTCTACTTGTGGTTTGCTCCTTCATCGGTATAAATTATAAATAGTACCTTGCTACCTCTGTTCACAGTTTGGGAATGAGGGTTCAATTTTCCGAAGTGCAATCGTTGTTCTGGTTTGATTCCCTCCTCGGCTCCAGTTTTCTTACCTTTAGGTATAAGTTTTACCATACTTTTATTTATAAATTTCAAGTTATAGTTTTATTATTTGAATACACAGCTTCTTAATAAAGTATTAGGCCTTCATTTGCAGTTTACAGTTGCTTTTAAGCTTGGAAGATTCCTGTCCAATGCTATATTGACTTCATAACCAAACGGGTAAGCCTCGGTTAAAACGTGGCATCTCCCTGCTTGCAATGGTTAAGGGAAAAAGGGTTTCCAGTGGAAAGGAAGCACGGCTTCGGTTCCTCCAGTCTTAGATGCTTGGTTTTCAGTTTTTAATTATTTTTTTGTTATTAAAAACCCTTGCATGTTGCAAGGTAGCTCCGGCTTTGATGCCGTGACTTTTATTTAGCCTTTCTTCACTTGTAAACAGGAATTACAGCCTTATGGCTAAGTAATATCATACTCTATTTGTTTTAAATTATGGGGGTTCTCTTGTCTTCATGGTTTTTACTTGATCTCTGTTTCGAATACCCTAATAATTTATACATTGTTTTATAAATGATATTACGGTAAATTGGGTTATTCTCCTTCACTGTCAGTAAAATAAACCTACTTTTAATGATTTCTCTTGTAAATGAATATGGTTATTGTAAAATACTGTAACTCAGTTCGAAAAATAAAATCTATAAATTTATGTTTATCAGTTAGGTTAAAGTAGCTAGGGTTTACTAGAAAGGAACCCTTGTAAAGATTTATCATTGGTTTCTGTTTACCTTATTTCATTATTACAAGATTATTGGTGTTATTTAATCTGTTTATGAATTATTTTTAAAAATAAAAGAGTTTATAAATATACTATGAATTCTTGAAATAAGACTGTAACCAGTCTAATGCATAACTTATAGTCTCATAGATTAATTTGTTTATTTTTCTATTAAAGATTACGTTTATAAAAAAAAGTAAAAGAAGAATTAGGGTTTCGACCCTCAGGCTTAACTTGTACAGGTTATGAATTTGTCTGTTAAATAATTATTTCTTAGATAGGTAATTTCTTAATTTTATTCTATTTATTGTTTACCTTTATATTTATATTTGTTTACTGTTCTGTAACTTAGTAAAGATTCAGAGTTTTATAAAGATTTTAAATATCAACTCTGTAAATTTGATTACCTTTTATTAATAAAGGTTTTATAAACCTAATCCTATTCTAGTTTATATTAAATAATAGTTTAAGATAAAATAATTAAATGTGGTTAATACCTTGTTTAGATACTTAATTGTATCTTCTATATTTTTTTATTTGTATCAGTATATTGCTTTATTATAACTCTATTGTAGTCTTACTATTTCTTTTCCAACATTTTATTTAATTATATTCAGTAAAACAGTAAACATAATAAATCCATAACACCGTTCTTTTCATAATAACTTAAACATTGAATAAATTACTATGTTCACTACAGATACAGAATCCTATCTTTTATTTCATTCTCTTATGAATTTCTTTCATCTAATTAAAGCATTCTAACTGTGCTAGAGTACGACCTGGTTTCCAGGTGTGGAAAAACACAGTCTAGAAATTTTACTTTCTTTCTAATACATTACTTTTCTAAATCAACTTCATTTCTTAAACAATCTAATAAAAATACTAATTCTAACATTTCACAAATTGAACTTTAACATTCATATACCAATCAAGCTAAGATTTATTTAACTAACAAAGTAAAACAAAATAACATAGAACCTGTTTAGGAAAGATGACAATAGCGTTAGGAGGCCGTTCCTCCCTACCAATCTCCTGGAGAGCGCTCAAACAACGCTTCCTCAGGAACCCCAAGCCTGTTCCTGGTCTTCTTGGCTGAGAACTGGTGGAGAATGTAAACAGTAGAACCCTCTGTCAACTGACTAGTTCAATATCTCAGTAAAATACTCTGCTCTCAGTAGTATGATCTTCAGCTTAAAAGATGCAACTAGATCAATCATCAGTTATCCCCTCAAACACTTTCCAAATTTCCCTTCCACTGAATTTCTCTGAAGTACATTCATTCAACCTGAATGATCACTTCTCTAGAATGAGCAGCCCCCAACTCTCTTCAATGGGAATTCTTATAAAGATTGCCTAGGTCTTTTGGGTCAGTTTTCATTAATTGAGCCACCTACTCTGATTCCACTTTCTTGGGGAATCATGACCCCAAATGTAGGGAGGTTGCCGCCTGCAATAGTTGGAAGTGGTTTGAGGATGCTGCCACATGTCAATTTTTTCTCCACCTAGTCTCCTCCACCAATTTGACCAGTAAACATTCTTTTAACAGCTCTCCTAAGCTATTGTATCCTCCTTTATTTATTTATAAATAAAATATTCAGAATTACATTAAATATCCTTGACCCTGCTGAGTAATCAATTACAACTTAGCATAAAATTTAAGATATTGTCCTCAAATAATATCAAATAATATAAAATTGTTTTTGCAAAATTGGGGTATGTGACAATGAGGACTCACTATGTTTTTCCTGTTTTAGTCATTGTAATTGAACACGGATTACGAGGCAATGGGGATAAATTTCAGAAATCCCAAAGAGGTTTTTGTTCATCGCAAATTCATTTCTAAAAACCTATCTCAGTTTTGCAACAGTTGTCATGGTTTGAGAGATTCAAATTCATCTTTGTGGCCTATTTTTTAGGCTTTGAAATATTTAATAATTTCATGTTTTAGTCACAAATTTCTGGCACGTATTCCGATTAATTGAAGGGGAATTTTTAAAAACCAAGAGATTTTTTTTTTCATCACGGACTCATTTTGAAAAACCTCTCTCAGGTTTCGCACAGGTGTCTCTGATCAAGAGATATGGAGGCTTCTTTGAGACCCATTTTTCAGAAATTCGCCAAATTTCCCAGGAATCTGATTTTGCTATTTTTAGTCAATTAGTTTTTAATCTTTAGAAAGTTGGTTAATGTAACTACTGAGTAGTTTTGAATTTGACCTAAAGAAGCAAAGATGGAACTACTTCATATTAGATCTTTGTAATTATAAAAAGGATACAAGCATACAATGCAAGGGTTCGAATTTTGTGCAAGAAGAGGCTCTAGTGCTGGATGTATTACAACCTAAGACTCATGACTCTTATGTAATTTTGAATACTGAAATTGATTTTATACATTATGATAAGCCACTTTATATGTCAGGCTGGTTTTGTTTATGATCTGTCTGATCACTCAATGTACAACTTTATTTCTTGTTTAATGTTTTTACTAAAATATATAGGTGAATTATATTCCAATCTTTTTATTGAACAAGAAAAAGTTCTGAATTGCTTTGACTTTCAAATTGATAGCAGCTAGACTATATATACTTTGAATATAATATTAGATGTGTCTAATAGCCATGACCGTGATAACTTTTCTGCTCAAAACCATTATGAAAATATGCTAATTTTTTATGGATATAAAGAAATACTACAACCATTCTTCCAGTCCTCATTAGTTAAGCAGCACTCTTCAGAAATCAGTCAGTTTGGGTTTGTGAAAGATATAAAACATGATAACCTCAACAGAGTCGAAGATTTTATATATTGTTCTCTTATTGTATTATTTCATGGAGTACTGAGAATAGAGGACACCCATTTGCAATCCATTTTTTTTAAACAACATGACGGAATAATTTTTCATGAGTTTCATGATCCCGTGCATTCTTGGATGGAGTTGTATTTTTCAAAGGTTTCTAATGCTCCAGCGTTTGGTATACTTCCTATTTCCAACCATAAGTATCAGCTGCCTACAGACTATTGCATTTATCACATCTTTTGTGGGTCTTCTCAAACAATAGCATGCATGGAATTATGATTCTCAGTCAGATGGTTTCTTGGCTTCTCTAGAAGTATTATTACACTTGATTGGGTTGTTTCCTCTGATTAGAAGTAGGAGTAAATCACAGAATAAGCTCGCCATACGAGCATGTAGATTATTTTCAGTATGTTGGCTTGTAGTAGTATTTTGTTATTTCAGATGTATGTGTTCAGAGTTTGAGAAGGTTGCAAAGATTTGGTAAATGAATCCATATCCCAATTGAAGCACTCACACTTCTTATTATCAATTGCAGAGTAACCTCAGTTTGCAGAACAAGGTTCAGATTTTGATTGGAAAAACAAGTTGTAGCCTTTGGTTAGCAGTGAATGGTAGGTTGGGAACGACATACAAATGACTCCATCACCCAATGAATAAGACACAAGGTCTACAATTATTGAAACCTCACAAGGAGGTTTTCATCCCTCAGCAGGAACCAGATGTTAAGATTGAAAATTGTTCCTAGTCTTTGTGTCTTGTTTTTCTAAGGTTTTATGTGTTATTTACTTTTCATTTTGAGTTTGTTTTAAATGTTAAGTTATTTATTTTATGTATTAGTTTTATTTTAATGGCTTCTTAAGTATTATAGTCTTTAAAAGTTTGAAAATGATTTTTAATTCATGGTATTTCAGGTATTTCTTTTTTTTGGGGTAGCGGGGTCCGTCAAAAGTATGCAGTGTGGGTACTCGATGGATGCGGAATCAAATTCCGCATCCAACGAGCTCTCCTGATCGAAATTTGAGTAAAAACACAAGGAGATATGTCGAAAATACGAACACAAAAAGTAGTTTTTTTTAATGACAAATATGTCAATTCAACCATTATGGTTGACTTATTTTATTGAAATTCTATTGGTTCTTGAATTCCAACTCACAAAAACTTATTTTGGAACGTTTTCTTATAAGGCCCATTTGAGACCCCGAATTTCCTCTAATGACTGGTCGATGCTCCCGGATGCATAGTCCAAATCCTTTCTGACACATCAGGTCGCCCGTGTCCTGTCTTGTTTCGATATCCGCAAAAGTTTTGTTATGTTCCATCCATCGTTTCAAAGTTTTTCGAGAGTCTAGTGATTTTTCTGGCCGATGTTTCGGATGCACAGTCAGTGCCTTCTTGAAGTCTATTCTGATACCGATGCAGGATTAGTGGTTTGGATTGCCGCGGTTGTTAAAACATTTTATCCGTTTCGGAATCTTAATTTTTAGCCACCCGAGCTCATCGGGCCTGCTCTTTCTAGACCCTCGAGGCCTTCGCGTCCACTGGTGAGATCTTTTTCGAGGTGCTTTTGGCACTTACGGAGTCTCCTGCCCGAGGTTGTTTATTACGCTCACCCGTGTTTCAAAGCCTATTTAAGTTGCCAAGGGGTTATTCAGCAATCATTGTTTCACGGTTTTTGTTAGCCATTAGGAGAAAGCGAAGCTGTCAGTCAACAGAGCATTTTAGTCAGCGGGGGTCACGCTTTTCTCCATGTCATTTCATCAATCTAGGTAGGATCTCATGACTTGTCCCTTTAATTAGCGAATTTTTTTAACAGCTGGATAGGGTTAGGTTTGTTTTTATTTCCCACGGAGGGTATTTAAGTGATGTGGTAAATATCTCTTGTGAATCGTTGCGTTGTTTGGTTAGCCTCCCTCAGTCTTTCTTGTCTACCCAGTATCCATAATGGGTTTTGTTCTAACAGTCATTGGTAGAGAGAGGGCAGTTAGCAGACATGTGTTTCGCAGTCTGCACCACTCCCTCCTTTCCTCAGTCAGAAGATGGCAGTGCCGCGGTCGTTGGCCAGATAGAGGAGGCATTTTTGCAAAGTGTCATGGGAGGGATTTATGTTTAAGGTTAAAACCCTGGGTTTCCCTAGGTTTCTCCTTCCGTAGCATCTCCGCGTGGTTGTTATTATCAATAGGATTAACGTCGATCTGCTCGCAGAAGTAGGTTACTGTGGGGAGGGCCTTACGGTGCATGTGTAGAACGTTTTCCTGTGACCCTAGTGCAGCTCTCCTTTGAAAGCTTAAGCATGTTGTTTATTTTTCAGCTGAAAGTGCGGCTTAGGGTGTAAATAGTTTTGATCAATATGTATTATGATGACTCGGTAAAGAAATTCATGGTTAAATTGGTTTTGTGCTTAATGTAGAATTTATCAAAATACAGTTATATCTTGGAAATAAACTGAATCTAACTTGTTGTTGTATGATCAACACGGGCTTGTCATCAATATAGCAACATGCCTCAAAAATAGAAGAAGAAGGTGCAAGCAGCAGATGAAGAACCAGAGATAGAGATCATAACCCGAGTCGAGGTTATATATGAAGATACCAAAGTAGTCACGGGTGTCGAACCTAAAAACAAATGGGGGGAAATATACCAAATGATAACCAATCGAAGAGTCCCAGATGTCGGATTGGAAGATTTGCCCATATATGCCAATATAGAAAGATCAACAATCATGAAAGTTGCCACGTGTCTAGATCTTTTTTCATGTTCAGAGGTAATACTATGGATTCTCCCAAGGGCTGATGTAACAAAGATGATTTTGGCTAATACTGAAGGGCAGGGTTATGCTGCTTATAGCCCAGCTTATGTAGCCATGGCCTACAAGCTACCAATGCCCCAATCCTATTTAATTGAAGGATGGTTGAAATACCTTAATCTAGATGTTTTGGACAATGTCAAAAGGATGATCATTCTCGGGAAGAATTTTTGTACAAGGCCTTCTGGGGAGTATGAAACGACGAACCTTCGCACTCCCTACAGATTGATACAGTTGATGTTGAACATAATTTTTGGAAGAGCAAATGGAAAGATGTTCAAATTGAGTTGGGTACCAGTAATTTTTTTTGTGGCCACTCAAGGTACCATCTTCAACTGGGTAAATATAGTGTCTAACAGTTTGTCTTCATGCATAAGTGCAGCATTGGGGGGAGTCTCACAAAAGAAATCAGAATTCTATATGAGCTCTGTTCTGATCGACTGTATCTTATGCACACAGTCATTCCCAGCTCTAAAGTGCCAATGGGATAAGGCTAAGTCTCTTGTCTAAGTTGCATATCAGTTGTTTTGGGAACACAAATATTTCAATCACTATAAAATTATTTGTGAAGACTTCATAATGCCATTATACAAATTGATTTTCCTTGTTGAGTGTGATTGCATGTCCGAAGAAGCTTTGAAGGTTGTACAGGATAATGGGCATTATTACTTGACATAAGAAGGTTTGTATTTAAGGATGTTTGGCGGATCAAGGGCTCCTTCTCTTCTACCAAAGTACGCTACAGATTATGTTATTCATAAGGAGGTAGTAAGGAAGTTGTACATTGATGGAGTTGGTAACTTCCTGTTCAAACAGAAGAAGGTTGTGTATCCGCCAGTCCCATTTTATATAGGGAGTTACCAGTTCTCAAAAGTAAAGAGTGCATCAAAATTTGCAAAAGAGCTAGAATATTTTCACTTTGGTGAGATGAATTTCCATAGGAATGTTGGAGACATTTACCCATCATGCACACTTAATTTGGTCAATCTGGCCTTGTTAAACCACTATCCTAAGTTTTATTGACTTAATTGGCATCAGAGGAGCACTGTATGACATCATCAAGACCACACCCATGCCTACCTTCAGTTAAGGAGGCCAACTAAGCCTTCTCCTTCATTTGGGGAGGCTAAATAGAGCACTCCGGGAGTGATCTGAGTGTCATAAATGCAACTAATTGCTAACTTATGGTTACAATCAATTAAGATGAGTGGTGAAAGTGCCTCCATTCATTATATTGATTCTTTTATTAATATTTAATAAATTGGAGTCAACAGGGGCGCCTCCAACCACCTCTGATGGCCAGTTTGATTTCGGTTAACCTCATCGGGGTTCATTGGAGTTAATGATGCGCTACCACTTGTTGGTTGGCATGCAGTGACATGTGTCTGAGCTACTTTCAGTTAGAATCAGTCATTCATTGCACTTCGACTTCAATTAGGACTCAGTTGAGTCAATCGGCACTTGATCAGTTGGTTAACTAGTGTGTTTACCGTGGCTTACAGTCAGTTAAGCTACACCCACTCATTCAATTCAAATGATCTCCTTGGGAATTTGAATTGTCTTGGAATTCATGCACCTTGCATGATCATTTTATTGTATTACTTACTCTTTATTGATTATACAGAACTGCTACTTCCATTGCAGCACCATTTTGCCAATTTTATGCATATTTTTATGTATTCTTTGTGAGACTGTGTTTTTCAGTTCCTAGACCATTGTGACAAATTAATATGGTATCAGAGCTCACAGCGGGACAAAGCTCAGATCTCTCAAAAACATGGTTTTTGACAAATCTTGCATGAAAAATTGAGCAAAAGCTAAAAATTCCAGCACTGCACCAGAAGCCAAGGCTTACCACTTAATACCCCAAGTAAAGGAATTGTTGATCAAGCTTGCTTGATCAACTATGCTGGGTGTGATGAAAGCCTAAAATGTGCAGGCTGTATGACCTTAAGGTTCCCCTTTTGTTGTGATTTGCAGGTTTTTACAAGTGAAAGCATTCGCTCCAGCAGTTTGAAATGGCTTCTTTAGTAGAACTATTGACTCCGTTCAATTTCCATTCATGGAAAGGAGACATGGAGATTCAGCTACGTGCCATAGGACTCTATAGGGTCACTATGGACACTCAAGAAGAGCCTACTTCTGTGACATACAAAGCTAAATTCTTGAACAAGAAAGATGAAGCATTTGGATTCTTGTGCCTCTCTGTTTCCCAGGATCTTCTTTTCCATCTCTCGGGATTGAAGACTCCAAAGGAAATTTGGGAAAAACTGGAAACCCTGTATGGAAACATGATCATTTGAGAGTATACCAGCTTGAAAACGAGTTGATGTCTCTCCAGCCTTCCAATTTCGAGACCTTAAATGATTTTTTCACAAAGTTCAAGCACATTGTCTTACTGTTGAAGCAATGTAAGGTGGAGAAGGAGGATGATCAGCTCATCCTCGCCATACTCTCCAATCTTGGAGATGATTATTCGGTGTTTGTCTCTACATTTCACGCGGGGAAGCTCACAACCCATGGATGGAAGATGCCTTCATTGAGTCCCTAACAAGTGAACATGATAAGCTTGTCCAGATGGGGATCATCAGATCCTCTCATGATCAAGCCCTCTATGTCTCGAGGCCCAAAGATATGAAGGGTAAATGAAAGCAGCAAAAGAACCCAAAAACCAAATTCTAAGCTCCTAAGCCTAAAGTGGAAAAACAACAGCATGAAGAGCCTTCCGGCTCGAAGAAGAACAAAAGCAAAGGGCATCATGGGAAGGAAAAAGTAAAGTGTTCATACTGCGGGAAGGGCTTCCACCCTGAACACGCTTGCATGAAAAAGAAACTTGATGAAGCTACTTCTCTTCTTGAGAAAAATCACATCAATATTCTAGAAATCTTTCGGAGGAGAGATCAACAAGGTCGAGAACCACAGCATGAAAGAGGTCATGCCCTCATGGCAAGCACTTCGAAGTCCAAAGCACTGTTAATAGATTCTAGAGATTTGAACCACATGATGGCTGAAAGAGACTCCTTCTCATCTTTGGAGACTGGAAAATCCATTCCCATCCACATGAGAGATGACTCCACAATCATATTTGAAGGACAAGGTACTGTAGATCTTGAGCATGGCTATTTTTCCAATGTTCTGTATGTACCATCTCTTGCATCAAACCTCCTAAGTGTTTATCAAATGACACATATGGGAGTGCCCAAGAGAGTCTCCTTTAGCCCGGATGATGTATAGATCACATAACTTACATCCGGAAAACTTGAAGCAAAAGGCCTTGCAAACCATCATGCAAAAGCCTACGAGTTTTCCCATTTTGTGGCAGATGCAAAGCCCACCGCATTGTTGACTCATGGAAATGAAGTTAGTAGACTGTGGCATGAGAGGTTAGGCCATCTGAACTTCAAATACTTGCAGCAATTACAGAATAATTCTATGGTTGAAGTCCTCCCGGTCATCAAAGCTACCACTGGAATTTGCAAGGGTTGTGTTGTTGGAAAGCACCCTGAGCATAAGTTCAATCGGGGGAAGGAAAGCCGAACATCATTCATCTTGGGACTGATACATTCTTATATCAATGGTCCCATGCCTATCACATCCATGAATGGATCAAGGTATGTTCTGACTTTCATTGATGACTTTTCCAGATACACATGGGTCTTTTTTTATCAAAAAGAAGTCGGAAGTCTTGGAAAAATTCACTGAATTGAAGGCCTTGATTGAGAATGCATCTGGCCAAAAGATCAAGATATTGAGATCTGATAATGGTGGGGAGTATTTCAGCAATGAGTTACTTCATATATGTTCCCAAAGTGGTATTCAGATCCAACATTCATTCCCCTACACTCCCCAGTAGAACGGTGCAGCGGAGAGGAAGAATCAGTCTCTCAAGGAGATGACCAGCTGTATGTTGGAATCAAAGAAGTTGGTTGCAAATTTGTGGGCTGAAGCCATGCATGCTGAAACATATATTCAAAACAGAGTGCCACACTCATCCATGAAAGGTAAGACCCCTTTTGAATCATACTTCGGACACAAGTCAGATGTGTCGAATCTACGGGTGTTTGGGTCCACCGCATGGGCCCAAATTCCACTTGATAAAAGGAGGGCTTTGCAACTGCAAAGCATAGAATTTTTTTTTATTGGATATCTTGATGAGTCAAAATGTTTCAAGCTATTGTATATCAAAACAAAATATATCATCATTTAAAGGAGTGTCAAGTTCGATGAGCCTCTTCAAGAGGTAGAACTAGTGAAGGAGAAAACTGTTGAATTTCCTTCCTATTCTACTGAATATTTGGATGATGTAATTGGGGATGATGGCCCTGATTTGGATCCTCTGATTTCTGATATCAGTGTACATCAAACATCAGATGTTGAATCAGAACCTGAAGTACAAAATCATCTCCCAACTTGGGCCCGACAGACACTCTCCTCTGCAGGAGATAACATTGGAAATCTGGATGATCCAAGGAGAACCCGGTCTGATTTCCAAAGAGCAGGTATTGCGCTCTCTTGTTCTGATTATTTGATGTCTAAATATTGTTATTTGATGATAATTTCAGACCCTAAGTCTTACTACCATGCTCGAAAGGATCCGAGACGCCAAGTTGTCATGGATGAAGAGATGAATTCTCTTCAGAAAAACACTACTTGGGAGCTATTTTCTCTTCCTCCAGGGAGGAAATTGGTTCAATGCAAGTGGGTGTTTCGTACTAAGGTTGTTGTTGATAGAATAACCTGCAAATATAAGGCAAATCTGGTAGAAAAATGTTTCTCCCAAGTCCAAGGTGTGGACTACCATGAGACTTTTGCACCGGTTGCAAAAATGGACTCCATCTGCCTAGTTTTGGCAATTTATGAATCTAAGCATTGGGAAGTGCATCATATGGATGTTAAGTCTGCCTTTATGCATGGATATATTCATGAGGAGATATACATGAAGCAGCCTAAGGGCTACATTTCTGATCCATCTTTGGTTTGCAAGCTAAAGAAGTCACTATACGGGTTAAAACAGGCCCCAAGAGAGTGGTATTCCAAGATGGATGCCTTCTTTCTCTCACAAAACTTCCAAATGTGTAAATAAGATCCAAATGTGTATATACAGTAGTATGGTGGTCATTTTATTATTATTGTTTTATATTTTGATGACTTACTGATTACAGGTAGCACAGTTACTTCTATTTCAGTCATCAAAACTGCTCTCCACAATGCATTTGAAATGAGCGATTTGGGGCTCTTGAAGCAATTTCTGGGGCTCGAAATTGAGCAAAATTTTGATGGGATAATGGTCACTCAGTACAAATACATATCAGACTTGTTAGTCAAGTTTAACATGGTTGAATGTAAGTCTGCCCCATTCCCTTTCCTTTCAAGGATCAGCCTTGAAGAAGGAAAAAGCACACCTCCCATGGACTGCACTATTTATTGACAGTTGATAGGTAGCTTGCTCTACTTGAATCATTATTGGCCTGATATCTGTTATGCCATGAATGTTGTGTCAAGATACATGCAGAAGCCTCATGATCTTCATTGGAAGACAGCCAAGAGGATCCTCCAGTATATTCTGGGAACTAGGACCTACGGCATTCACTATGCTGCAGACTCCAAGCTAGAGCTAGTTGGTTACACAGATTCCAATTGGGCGGGTGATTCTATTGATCGGAAGTCTACTTATAGATATGTATTCATGTTTGGTGGTGGCCCCATTTTCTGGTCTAGCAAAAAGCAGGCTGCCATAGCATTGTCTTCAGTAGAGGCCAAGTACTGAGGAGCGATGAATGCTTGCATCCAAGCTGTTTGGTTGCAAGGAATTCTTTCAGGGTTTGATATTGGCAGTACTTTGTCCACTGTCCTCTTTTGTGACAATCAAAGTGCTATTAAGATATCCACAGATCCAGTTACCAGGAAGAGGACCAAGCATGTAGAGATAAACATGCACTATATCAGGGAATTAGTGCATGACAGGACCATCATTCTGCAATACTGCTCAACTAATGAGCAGATTGCAGACATCTTCACTAAGAGATTTTCAGAAAAGAAGTTCACTTACCTCCGTTAACTGTTGGGGGTGAGTTCATCAAGGTGATCAGACTACTTTCAGTGTTCAACTTGAGGGGGGGGGGGGATTTCCCACTGGTTTTTCCCTCTTTTCCTCACTTAGATTTATTTTTGAGCATTGTTTGAGTTTCATTATTGTACAGGGTGACCTATTGCCTTAGTTTTCATAGCATTTCATGCACTTTATGTTTCTACTTCTCCTGAGTATAGCTTAAGGGGGGTTGTTGGAGACATTTACCCACCATGCACACTTAATTTGGTCAATTTGGCCTTGTTAAACCAATATCCTAAGTTTTATTGACTTAATTGGCATCAGAGGAGCAATGTATGACATCAGCATGACCACACCCACGCCTACCTTCAGTCAAGGAGGCCAACTAAGCCTTCTCTTTCATTTGGGGAAGCTAACTAGAGCACTCCGGGAGTGATCTGAGTGTCATAAATGCAACTAATTGCTAACTGATGGTTACAATCAGTTAAGCTGAGTGGTGAAGGTGCCTCCATTCATTATATTTATTATTTTATTAATATTCAATGAACTAGAGTCAACAGGGGCGCCTCCAACCACCTCTAATGGCTAGTTTGACTTCAGTTAACCTCACCGGGGTTCATTGGAGTTAATGATGCACTACCACTTGTTGGTTGGCATGCAGTGACATGTGTTTGAGATACTTTCAGTTAGAATCAGTCATTCATTGCACTCTGACTTCAGTTAGGACTCAGTTGAGTCAATCGGCACTTGATCAGTTGGTTAACTAGTGTGTTTACTATGGCTTACAGTCAGTTAAGCTACACCCACTCATTCAATTCGAATGACCTCCTTGGGAATTCGAATTGTCTTGGCATTCATGCACCTTGCATGATCATTGTATTGTATTACTCATTCTTTATTGATTATACAGAGCTGCTACTTCCATTGCAGCACCATTTTGCCACTTTTATGCATATTTGATTGTATTCTTTGTGAAACTGTGTTTTCAGTTCCTAGATCACTGTGACAAATTAATAAGGAATGAATCCAAGGATAAGGTTGCTAATTATTGTACTGTAGTAGGAGTGCATTTTGAGTACACAAATTTTTGGGATAAAGATGAATAAATTTTTTGAAATGCACACAATATGATGGCTTTGAGGAGGAGATTTAAGCAAAAGATAACTACGGTCGGTGGAAAGGGAAAAGCTATTGAGAAACAGAAGAAGCAAGAGGAGGTGGCTACCAAGAAAAGACAAGAAGAGGCACTCAGATTATCACAAGAAGCAGAATAGTGGTTGGCAGTAGAAGAAGAATAAAAAAGAAAATCTAAAAAGGAAGCCGAGAAAAGGTCAGTAGAAGAAGAAATTTGTGAAAAAGAATGAAGAAGAAGAAGCTCAGAAAAATCAGGAAAAGAATGAGAGGTTAAGACTAGATGCAGCTGATAAAGAAAAGGAACATGCGGAGAAAGCGGCTGAGGAGCTTCGACAAAAGGAGAAAGAGGAACAAGATTATGCAGACCGGGAGAAAACTTAGTCTTATGATGATCCGGTAGAATCCTTTGTTCCATCCAGCAGCACAACAGAAGGAAGTCCAGTTCCGACATTAGGGATTGATTTAATCCCTTTTATTCCATCCCAAGAAGAAGAGGTGGCTGATCTGAATACCATCTTTTATGACAAAACTAAAAAGAGAATTGTCAGGAGAACGGAGAAGAAAGTGGACACTGGAGAAAATAAGGGAGTTATGGTGACTGAGAAGACAATTATTCACGGGACTAACAAAGATCTGAGACTTATGGCAAGGGAAGGTGTAGCCTCAACCCTAGCTAATGAAGACAATGTTGATAAAATAATGACGGATTTGGAACAATCTCAGAAGAAGATTGCTCAAATGAAAGAAACTCTAAAAAGGGAAAGAGATGAAGGTCAAAGTCTGAAGAGAAAGTATGAAGACATGCTTAGTATAATTGAGGATTCCAAGGAAGAATGCCAAACTTTACAGTTCGACAAGGATGCTTTAGTATTATCAGTGAACATCATTGAAGGAGAGAAGAAAGACCTCGAGAAGTAAGTCATAGAAGCAATGCAGAAAAGAGATATGGCAAACAAAAGAGTAGAGCTAGAAGCCCAGAACCTTTTACTTGGAGAACAACTGCAAATGGCAAAGGAGAAACAAATGGACATCACTCCATTCTGGAATCTAGCTTTGATGCTACAAAAGGAGATAAATCAGTTGTTGCTGAGCCTTGCGGGGGAAATGTATAGAGTTGAGAAAATCGAGGGCAGACTGAAAGAGCTAGAACTCAGCTCAACACAATTCCGGAGAAGATTATCGGATGTTGTTGAATTTGTAAAAAATCAGTTAGCTTGGATAGAAACCCATTCAACCTTTCCAGCGAACATGCCTCAAAAATCTGCAAGAGGTCTTAAAATGGAAGTAGCCATACTAAATTTTGGTTGTAGAACGGCGGTCAAATTAAATACCACCATTGAGAAAACTATTGAGAAGTGTGCCAAATTTTACAAAGGCATACATCTGGTTCACAGTCAGTGCATGATTCTAACAAACTCCATAGATCAGGTTTTCCCAGTCAAAGAAGAACATCTGAAGAATTTGCAAGAGAGGCAGCAAAAAGGAGAGGAAAACATATCCAGGCTCGAAGCTGTTAGTGAAGAAGATATCAAGATTTGGATTATACAGGCATCAGGTCACAAACTCAAGTTGGAAGAAGCTTTGAGTCAGAATACAACCAAGGTGAGGGAAATTGAATCTCAGCTAACAAAGCATGAGGTGGCAGTTCGTGTATTGGAGCCTGCAAAGTTCCAGGTCATCAGTGAGCAAGCACAAGCTTGGGTTGTTCTTTTCAAGACACCAATTGGTCCTAATTAGTTTTGTCTTATTCACAAATTGAAGCTTATGTAATATTTTGCATTTATCCCTTTTTCTAAGTGCATGCACTAGAGGACAAATTTTTTGCAGAGGAAGAGTCAAGGGAGCCCAAAAGGCTAGAGGGCAACTTAGGAGTCATTTTGTTTTGCATATGTAGGTGAAGGAGATGTTAGAAAGGAATTTTCCATGCTATCTTTTTGTAAATTTATTGTAAGAAGAACTACTTCCTTTTATGATAAAGAAGTCATATTTTCTACTAGAGAAGGAGTTGTGAAGTCTCAAATGCGTGCTATAGATTGGTTGAATATCGGATTATTTCTGTTTCAGCTTTTTCTACGAACTGTGAGATTGTTCTGACTTATGAACTATTTCCCTGTTATGAATGATTTCCTATTAATTTTGTGAAACTTATGCAGTATATTCAGTAATGAAAGTGTTAACTAACAATGAGCTATCTCTTTGTTTACCTTTCTACTTACATTCATGTATTCTGAATTATGAACAACTATCTGTAATATTCTTTATACATGTTGTACAGTACATTACTCATCATTAAATATAATCTTGCTCCCTAGGGATAGGTTAGATAGAACTAGTTAGCTTAGCATAATTGTTATTTGTTTATGATTTAGAAGCGAAAGGGGTAAGACGAGAGGTAAGAACCTGCGCATCACATTGTGAACTCTTCGTTATCTCTATCGATTGCACTTAATTAGGCACTTGCATATCATATATAAAATAAAAACAAAAAATACACTTAAACGGTGGACCGGGCCAAAACTGGTAAAACAAGTTTTAACCATTACCTGACCTACGGTATCCGGACCGTAAACCAGATGGATTCCCCATACCAAACAATAATGAGCTAATTGGGAACGTCTATTGGGGAGAATCCCTACTGTTGTTACCTGGGATTTTCCAGGCCTCAACAAGATGGAATCAGTATTATATTTGTAATCTTTATGGTTTATTTTTCTGTGTTTGATCCACAGTTCTTCATACTCGTTCATGATTCAGTACTTGTGTTAGCTTGTTGATGTTTTTAACTTCTTGTTGATGAATTTTCAAACCAAAATCAATAAAAACCAATTCCATTTTACTTTTATTTTTTGAGATTGTTCTTGCTTGTTCCTGTGGTAGTTTGGGAACAATTTCTAGCACAAACAGGCCCGAAATATATTCATAGTTTAACTCTGTGATTGAGATTGGGAAGAAATAGTGTGTTTTCTTCATTGTTACAAGCGCGGGGTGAAGTTCGATAGACAAGTGAATTTCATTGCTTTGGCAAAATTGAGAACCTACGATTGTGATTGCACATCACACGCAAGTATACAAGTGATTTATTAAATCACCGGCAGCGTGATATGACCAAAACTCCAAATACTTGTTCTATGCTTAGAGTTTGATCTCACGGTGTTTGAATTTTCCTTACATTAACTAGTAGCTTTTGTGATGATATCAAAATCTTGGTTTTGAATATAACGCACAATAGACATTAGAGAGAATTTGAGGTCAAAAATGGGCCTCCTAAGAGATGTACTACAAAAATATAAGATATATTAAAATATTACGAGTTAGGGGTTTTATGGGGTAGGTATATATGACAACTCACCTCCTACACTACTTTTTATGCACAATATAAATAACCATGGTTGAGTTACTTTTCTAAATTGACTATAAATAAAATTAATAAAATAACTCTACAATGATGTGACTAAGATTCATTGTAAATTCCCAACAAATTATTGTCCTTTAGCATTTATTTGTCTTGAACTTGTAAATAAAATTAAACAAAAATGGATTTAATTTATATGCATAACTAACATATTTTTTTCATATAAATATCATTCATGAATTTAATTTATTTTAAAAGTACAAGATTTACTATATATTAGTTTGACATTATGATATTAAATACAATTGAGTGAATATATAATTTAAAATTAAAAAAACATGAAAATGACAATATATTATTTTATAAAAAAATGTGAAAAGACATTTTTGTTGATTATGAGTACTTTACTTGAAAATGACAATAATATTATTTTATGAGAAAGTGAATTGTGAGTACTTTGCTTGAAAATAACAATAATATTATTTTATGAGAAAGTGTGAAATGACTTTTATTGTGAGTACTTCACTTTATGACTTAAAAGTACTTGTACCACTACCTTGGTTAACTATGGGTTTTCATCCACCATAGAAAATGTGACAAATAAGCATTCTTAACTCATGCAATGCCACCTCAACCATGGGGGATGATGTCATCTACTATAATGTAATTGGTTGATTTTTATAGTACATTTTGGTCCTTTTGAGGCCCATTTTTGACCTCAAATTCTCTTTAATGAAAGGCCTTAATAGCAGAACCAGCCCCAAATAGAGGAAATGAACCGAGTTGGGTTGTAGGTTAAAGTTGGTTAGCTTCAACTTATCTTCTGCTACCAACTATGATTGATGCCATACCATAAAAATCAAGAATTAAAAAATTGAAACAATAAATAAATAAATAATCCAATTATTAATACATAGAAACTTTCTGATTTTCATGATTTCATTCCATTTTCTGACCTAAGTCTATGCCAATAACACTTTTCGCTTTTTTTCTTGATTCCTTTCAACTATTGGAAATAAAGAGTTAGTTTCTATTAATGTAGAGGCAACCATTTGTACTGGCTTGGCTTGACTGACATTCTAAATGAATTATATTATTTTATTTAGAAGATATACAATAGAGTAATACAATAATATAATGATATCAATTTATGATCTGATCACTCTTGTGCATGGTTTCGTTTTGAAGGATTTTGTTTTCATGCAAATATATGAATGAAGAAATATCGAGTATGCAAAAGATTTAATAAGGGTTTTCTGTATGACAATACAAAGTGAAAAGTGGGTTGTTTGTGATGACTTAGTGTATTAGATGTAAATTCCATGACATCTACCATCCACACGGATTGTTAATTGAATGTGGGCTTATCGTAGTGATTGAATTTTGTATCAGGATTTGGTTTGCTTCAAAGAAACAATATCTTTTGTCTTTTCTAGCATGAGAATCAAGTTCATTTCCAATAATTTTGCAGGAACAATAACTAATTTTTATGTAAGACCTTTTTCCTCTGCCTGGGAGATTAGATATATTGTTATAGAATTAAAAAAATCAGGCTTACTGATTTGATTTGAGGTGCTTGCAGATGAATAAATGGACACAGGCACAGTGAGGGATGATTGGACTTCATTATGAACTGTTATGACAAAAAGATGTTATGACAAAATTTGAACTGTTTTGAACCCTACACCAAGTCCTGCATGGTGTATTGTGAGAATTCGGGACTGTGTAAAGAGGCCCTTACACCAGTCAAGCTAGGGCTTAAGTATAACCTTGGGCTGCTTGCAAACCTCAACCTCCGAATGTCATTACACTTGCAGAGTTCAACCTTGTATATGCTTGCAATGGATGGACTGTGGATGAAAGTGGGTAGCAACAACATCAAATAGATCACTGTCAAAACTCAGACTGTTCAAACTCACCCACAACTGCTTCAATTTGGGTATCATCAATTTCGGTGGAGAAAGGCATCACAAACTTGGACTGTTTGAGCAACAAAATCAGACTGTTTAGGCTGAGTAAAAACTTTGACTGTTTAGCCTGCAATTTCTGTCTATGTATGACCTCCACCTTATATTGGTTTAATCATCAACTAGATCACTGGTTTAAGCATGAATTCAGACTGTTTGATCTCTTGTGAGAGCTTGGTTTGTGTATATGATTGGACTTCAATTTGTACATTATGAGAAATTTTTTTTTATCCTTCTTCTATTTGAGTCAATAATTAGAATTGAATGAGAAAGCAGAAGGTATAACACAGAGCGAGGTCAAAGAGTTGTTTAGGGATGATTTTAAGGGAAAATTTTAGCTCAATGGCGAATTTTAAGGGTTACCCAAAAAAAAGTGGGCGAATTTTATATTAAAATGTTTTTATTTTATTTAATAAATTTGCCCATTGTTTATTTTATATATAGTTGCCTCAAGGTAAATCGCATTCATTCGAAAAGAGGGAAAAACTGGAAAATGAATATTAGCCCACGAATATATTTGATTTTTTCCTACATTCACCCAAATTTTTCCGATTTGCAGGAGATATTTGCCCAAATTCGCCCGATTTTTCCGATTTGCAGGAGATATTTGCCCAAATTCGCCTGATTTTTCCGATTTGCGAGATATATTTGCCCAAATTCACCTGATTTTTTTAGATTGGGAGGAGAAATGAAGATGGTTCACCTGATTTATGGATAATAGGTTGAAAATTGGTATTTTTCCCAGGATTTATGGATAATACGATTAAAAATTTGGTATTTCACTCTATCTGCTTACATTACGTGAAAATGATGGACAAGCTAATAGAGGAACAGATCTCTGAGTTCAAGGAGGCTTTCAATTTGTTTGACAAGGGTGGAGACGGTCAGTACTCACAAATCCAGGTTTGTACTAGCCATGGGGCTAGATGGTGTAGTATGCAGGTCTAGCTCAGATTGGTATGATTCTGAGTCTGAATCATAGGCTATGTGGGCTTCTGATGGTGTAGAGGTTCGTTGAGAATGGTCTCGACAGTGTTGGTTCAAGGACCCAAACTGTGGTGGATCGCCTCTCAGGCATGAGGTAGAACGTGGGGGATCAATTGTGTCTAATTTGTATGTCAAGAGGTGAAATATGGTAATGATTTTTGGACCCTGATTTTAATGGATTCATATTGGCTTTCAGGTGGTCACTCGGCCACCAAGACTGCCAGGAGACAGTGCTTGGATTTTTCCTCACGGGAGTGCTAGTCAATCGGTGGGGGTCGTTGCTCGTTTCGCTTGGCAATTCCTCTCAGTATCTAGCTACTTTGGGTTCCCATGGTACTCCTCATAATGAGTTTCTAGGCTAGGCCCAAGTACTTACCATGGTTAAGGAAGTCAGGGACTTATGTCCTCAAAGACTTCAAATGTTTGAATTAGTGTAAATTATAAATTTTAATGGCTAGCTCAGTGTCATGAACTAAGTATGGTTGTTTTATGTGGTATGGTTTGTGTGTATGTCTTTTATCTTTATGTTATACTTAGTGGCTTCTTGAATGGTTATGAATATTCTGCAGAGTTTAGAACATTGTTAATGAAAGCAGTAAATGATAAACAGAAATTTAAACATGTACCATATCTGAACCTTGAACTATGATAGCCTGACTAGATGACTGAATCTTGACCACCCCCTCTACCATCCAAGTCACCCGTTTTTAGTGGTTTGGAAAAATGATAGGTAAAGTGCCTATTACTATATGAGCTTCACCCTTCGTCTTATCCCAGAATACCCCGAAAGGTGATGACTGGGTAGAGGAGGAAATGCTACGCAAGATTTAATTTCAAATTAAGAATTGAAACCTAGAGTAACTTTTTGATTCAAGCTTTAAACAGATTCATTAACCAATTAACCATTTGATTTAATAGTGATTTACATAGGCTACAATGAAATAAATAGATACTGAAAGGAAGTATGCACATATTTGAAGGACAGAGGCGGCTGAACCGCACTAACAGTCCCAATAACTTTTAAAAATACGAATATGAGAGACAGATTGCTCTTTTCGGGGGAAATGTGGCAAGGGGGTCGCCAAAATTTCCCCAAATCAGGAGAGGGGGTCGCTCAGAAACTACAGATAGAAGCGATCTGGTTTCTGGGATGAATTCGCACCTTTCAGGCCTGAATGAGTGACTTGGTCACACCTTTCATCCCGATAAGATCAACCTGGTCCAAAAGATGGAAATTTTTTTGCCTGAGCCAGGACCGGAAAACAGTAACCTGTACTGTGGCCAAATGGGCTCGGCTTGGCCTTAAAGAGGCTCGGCTGTAACTAAAAATGTTGGAAAAGATGGATGTAAACTATATTGAGCAAAAAATTAAACTAGGGAAAATAAAACTAAAATGAAGAAATTAAACCCAGGGATCCTATGGGATCAACCCAGTATGGTCACCAAATCTGTAGTAGGGATTTCACCCTAGCTACAGAGAAGGAACGACTCCCTTCCATCTATAGGATGGAAGGGTAGTTTCCTGTGAGAATGGAAATAAAAACAGACAGAAAACAAAATGAAAAAGCCCTGCACACAAGGTTATGGCTAAGCTCCACAACCCTGCATCAAACTGTTAGAGAACAAAAGGACCTGCAAGCAATCAATGGAAACCTAGAACATAATGTTAAACAACAAACCTGCAAACAAATAATGTCAGAAAACTAGAATATAACAAAGCAAAAACATAAAAATACAAGTATACCTTATTTGGTTGGAATGGGCCACCATGCCCTAGCTTGGGAGAGCACCTCTCAATGGATGGGGAGCTATGGCTCAATGCAGGAATGGAGGAGAGGGAGGGTGAATGTCTTGAGAGGCAAAGGGTCTCAAGGCACTCACACGGGCAACCTAACGATAGGGAGAGAAGGAGTGATTTGAGAGTGACCCCCACCCCTCTATTTATACATTTTCTTGGGATTTTTATGGTTTTAAGCCCCTGGTTGGGGATTTAGCCCCTTTTTTGGGCTTTTATCCCCTTTCGCCCAATCCTTAGCTCCTTTCGGGGTAAGCTCCTTTGAGGGGTTTTAGCCCCTCTTTGGAGGTTTTAGCCCCTATGCGAGCTAGTTTGGCTCTTTTTAGGGGTTTTTAAGCCCTTTTTCATATTTTTAAGCCTTTTTGAGGGTGTGGGGATCAAATGAGGGTCGTGTATGGATGTCCTTGGGTGGTGTAGGTCATGTAGAGCTTAGTGAGGGATTTTTTGGGTTAACAAGACTGATACAGGGTGTTAGGTGTTTAGAGAGAGAGAGCGATATTGGGGTTTAGAGGTTTAGAGAGATAGATGGAGAGAGAGAGGGTTTGATATTTAAAGAAAGAAGAGGGAAGGAGATTGGGAATTCGGGGGTTTTAGATATAGATATTAGGGATTATTTGTTTAGAGAGAGAGAGAAATGGAAAGAGAGAAACTCAAGGTTAGTAGTTTAGAGGAAGAGACATACATTGCAAATTATGCATTTTAGGGGGTTAGGAGTTTAGATATATATATATATATATATATATATATATATATATATAGAGAGAGAGAGAGAGAGAGAGATTGGGGCAGGTATTTAGAGAGATTAAGAGATTAGGGGATAGGCATTTAGAGAGAGAGGGAGAGATTGTAGATGAGGTGTTTAGAGAGATATATATAGAGAATGGATTTAGGGGTTAGAGAGACATTGATGGTTTGGTATAGATAGATAGAGAGATAGAGATTTGAGGATAGGGGTTTAAATAGAGAATGTGATTGAATGTTAAGGGTTTAGAGAGAGAGATATTGGTGGTTAGGTTTTAGAGAGAGAGAAAAGTAGAAATAGATAGTTTGGGGGTCAATTGTTTAGAGAGAGAGAGAGTGTAGGTATGAGGTTTAGAGAGATACATAAGGAGAGATTTGGGTTTAGGTATTTAGTGAGAGAGAGAGAGAGAGAGAGAGAGAGAGAGAGAGAGAGGGTTAGGATTTGAGAGAGAGAGGGATATTTGCGGCTAGGGGTTTAGAGAGTGTGAGATATTGAAGTTTAAGGGTTTAGAGATAAAGACAAAGAAAGAGAAATATTGGGGGATAAGGGTTTAGGGAGAGAGAGAGAGAATGTAGGTTGGAGTTTTAGATATATTGAGAAAGAGATTGGGGGTTATGGGTTGAGAGAGAGAGAGAGAGAGAGATTTGGTTCTACGGATTTAGAGAGAGAGGGAGGGACATAAAGAGAGAGAGAGAGAGAGAGAGAGAGAGAGAGAGAGAGAGAGAGAGAGAGAGATTTGGTTCTACGGATTTAGACAGAGAGGGAGGGACATAAAGAGAGAGGGGGGGGGGTTAAGAGAGATGGAGATTATAGGTTAGGTGATTAAGAGAGAAATTCAGGATTAAGGGCTTAGAGGGAGAGAAATAGAAAGACATATTGGGAATTGGGTTGAGAGAGAGAATCTGTTAGGGGTTTTAATAGAGAGGGATAGAGAGAGAGAGAGAGAAATTAGGGGTCAGGGTCTTAGAGAGAGAGAGATTTGTGGTTACTAGTTAAGATAGATAGACAGAGTGATAAAAAGACAGATATTAGGCATTAGTGGTTTAGCGAGAGAAATAGAGAGAGGGTGAGAGAGGGTTAGGGGTTGAGAGAGAGAGGGTGAGAGAGAAAGATTGGGGATTAAGGGTGTAGTAAGAGAGATATTGGGGATTAAGGGTTTAGAGAGAGACATTAGGGGTTTATAGAGAGATAGAATTGAATGTAGGTTAGAGAGAGAGATATTGGAGGTTAGGGGTTTATAGAGAGAGGGAGAGAGATATTGAGGGATAGGGGTTTATAGTGAGAGAGATTAGTGTTAAGGAGTTAGGGTTTAGAGCGCGTGCGCGCGCGCGCGCGCGCGAGAGAGAGAGAGAGAGAGAGAGAGAGAGAGAGAGAGAGAGAGAGAGAGAGAGAGATTTGGGGCTAGGGGTTTAAAAAAAGAATGTGATTGAAGGCTAAGGGATTAGAGAGAGAGATATTGGTGGTTAGGTGTTTATAGAGAGAGAGAAAAGTAGAAACAGACAATTTGTGGGTCAATTGAAGGGAGGTATGAGGTTTAAAGAGATACATAAGGAGATATGTGGGTTTATGGGTTTAGTGAGAGAGAGAGAGATAGAGAGAGAGAAAGACATTCAGTTCTAAGGGTTTTGTGTGTGTGTGTGTGTGTGTGAGAGAGAGAGAGAGAGATTGGGTTTTCAATGTTTATCAGGGATAGAGAGGGGGGATATTTGGGGTTAGGGTTTATGAGATAGAGGGAGAGAGAGAGAGAGATTGGGGGTTGTGTTTTGTGTGTGAGAGAGAGAGAGGAATATTTGGGGTTAGGAGTTTGTAGAGAGAGAGATTGGCATTTAGGGGTTTAGATCGATAGAGAGAGATTGGGGAGTTAGACATTTATAAATAAAAACATAGAAAAAGAGAGATTAGGGGTTAGGAGTTTAGAGAGAGATAGAGAGAGATTTAGATTAGGGTTTAGGGGTTTAGAGAGAGAGAGAGAAATATAAATTAAGGGTTAGGGGTTTAGAGAGAGAGAGAGAGATTTGGACTTATGGGCTTAAATTGAGAGAGAGAGAGAGAGAGAGAGAGAGATTGGGGGTTAGAGGATTTGAGAGGGAGATAGAGATGTTGGAGTTTAGGAATTTAGAGAGAGAGAGAGAGAGAGAGAGATTGGAGTTTAATGATTTAGAGAGAAAGGAAGAGAAAGAGAAATATTGGGGATTAAGGGTTTAGGGAGAGAGAGAATGTAGGTTGGAGTTTTAGAGATATTGAGAGAGAGATTAGGGGTTATGGGTTTAGGGGGAGAGAGAGAGAGAGCAATTTGGTTCTAGGGATTTAGACAGAGAGTGAGGGAGAGAAAGAGAGAGATAGATGGTTCTAGAGAGAGGGGGGTTGAGAGAGATAGAGATTCTAGGTTAGGTTATTAGAGAGAGATATTCAGGATTAATGGCTTAGAGGGAGAGAAGTATAAATATAGATTGGGAATGGGTTGAGAGAGAGAGAGAGAGATTCAAGGTTATGGATTTAGAGAGAGAGAGAGAGAGAATGTGTTAGGGGTTTTTATAGAGAGGGATATAGAGAGAGGGGGATTGGGGGTTAGAGGATTAAAAAGAGAGAGAGAAAGAAATAATAAGATAGATATTGAGCATTAGAGGGATTTAGAAATAGAGAGAGAGAGATTGAACGTTAATGATTTAGGGAGATATAGAGATTGAGGGTTTAGGGATTAAGGGTTTAAGGGTTTAGAGAGATGGAGAGATTAGGGGTTAGGGGTTTACAAAGAGATTGAATTGAATGTATGTTTTTAAAGATATATATATATATATATATTGGAGGTTACGGGTTTATAGATAGAGGGAGAGATTGAATTGAATGTATGTTTTTAAAGATATATATATATATATTGGAGGTTAGGGGTTTATAGATAGAGGCAAAGCGATATTGGGGGATAGGGTTTTAAAGTGAGAGACATTAGTGTTAAGGAGTTAAGGGTTTAGAGAGAGATTTGGGGCTAGGGGTTTAAAGAGAGAATGTGATTGAAGGCTAAGGGCTTATAGAGAGATATTGGTGGTTAGGGGTTTATAGAGAGAGAAAAGTAGAAAGAGAGAGTTTGGGGGTCAATTGTTCAAAGAGAGAGAGAAGGGAGGTATGAGGTTTAGAGAGATACATAAGAAGAGAATGGGGTTTATGGGTTTAGAGAGAGAGAGATAGAGAGAGAGAGAGAGAGAGATTGGGGTTAGGGTTTTTGATAGAGAGATAGAGAAAGAAATTATAGGTTGGAATTTTAGAGAGAGATATATTTGAGCATAGGGGCTTAGAGAGAGAAAAATAAATACATAGATTGGGTATTAGGGGTTTAAATAGAGAGACTCGATGTTATGGGTTTATAGAAAAAGAGAGATAGAGAGAAATTGGAGGTTAATGGTTTCGATAGATAAATGGAGAGAGTGAGAGATTGGGGATTATGGACGTATAAAGAGAGAGAGGGAGATTTGGGGTTAGGATTTTATAGAGAGAGAGATTGGCATTTAGGGGTTTAGATTGATAGAGAGAGATTGGGGAGTTAGGCATTTAGAAATAAAAAGATAGAAAAAGAGAGAATGGGGATTAGGATTTTTAGAGAGAGAGAGAGAGGGTTAGGGTTTTCCAAGAGAGAGAGAGAGATATATTTAGATTAGGGTTTAGGGGTTTAGAGAGAGAGAGAGAGACTCTGGGCTTATGAGTTTAAATTGAGAGAGAGAGAGAGATTGGAGTTTATGGAATTAGAGAGAGAGAGATATTGGAACTTAAGGTTTAAAAGAGAGATAGAGTGTGGTTAGGGATTTAGAGAGAGATTTGGGGTTGGTTTGAGAGAGAGAGACAATGGAGGCTAGGGGTTTAGAGATACAAAAATTGAGATTGGGGTTAGGATTGATATATGTATATATATTGAGGCCAAAGGGTTTATAGATAAATATTGGTGGATAGGGGTTTAAAGAGAGAGAGACATTGGGGTTTATAGGTTAGAGGGATAGAACTAAAAAGACATAGGTTAGAGGTTATGGATTTAGAGAGAGATTGATAGAGGAAGAGAGAGATAAGCACTGATATAGCGTGTTAGGTGTTTAGGGAGAGAGAGAGATTGGGGTTTCGAGGTTTAGATAGATAGATGGAGAGAGAGAGAGAGAGGGTTTGAGGTTTAGATAAAGTGCAGGGAAGGAGATTGGGCATTTAGGGGGGTTTAGAGAGAGATTGCGGATAAGGGGTTTAGAGAGAGAGAGAGAGAGAGAGAGAGAGAGAGAGAGAGAGAGAGAGAGAGAG
>LPNX011058093.1:338799-353541 GCA_001517045.1 Pseudotsuga menziesii | reverse complement strand
TATATATATATAATCATTATAATTAAACAGATAGACTCAAACAGACTTGAATGACAGTAATAACTTAGAAACAATTGTACTCACAATTGTAGTAATTTCGTTATCATATTAAAAACAATATACTATTATTGCGAACAAAATAAAAACAATACTAATGTAATATTAAAATTAATGTTATATTATTATCTTCGCAACTTAGAATGATTATATACTATTTATAGATAAATAAGATTATGAAAAATAAAAGGTTTATACTCTGTAATTTACAATGTAATTAAATAATATTCGAAGATAGTAATACAATGTATTAATAGTACAATAGACTTACCTAAATTAACATAGATGCATTTGCATCACAGTTCTGATAAATAGAAGTCAAGATAATAAACTAGTACTGAAAACTTTAACATCAACTGTGTCTAGCATTAAGTTGAAAGGTCCTTTAACCACATAATTTCTTATAACAAGATAAAATTTCAATATTATAAAAAGGACCAAGAAATATGCACGAAAGTAGTATTAACAATTATAATATGGGTTTGAGGGTATAAAACCCTGTATATTATATTATATAAATAGTAAATCAAGGAACAAAATCTTATAATAACTTTAGACAGAGTATATAACATCATAATAACACAGTTCTCTTTTCTAAGAAGCCGAGTTGTATCTTTTAAAAGCAAAGGTAATAAAAGAACTAGTTTATTGCTCGAACAGCGAGTTAATCTTTTCATTTTACTCTCAGAGTTTATATTTCTTTTATTTCATAACTGAACTTAATCTCAACTATGGAATTAAGGTTTAACCCTGTAAATTCCACTTATTTACAAATAAATCAAATATTGGTAATTTAACAGTAATTCTACGCACAGTCACATTTATGAGACTAAAAATTAAACATTTGTACTACTATAGTATAAACCAGTAAGGAATGCAAGAAATGATTCCAGATCTAGTTACAGGTATATTAACCAATGGAAAACACCTAGTCTGTACAAATTACACAATGGTTTTAACTGTAAATAAAAGCTGGTATCAAATTATAACCAGCGCAAAACTTTACAAAGGCTCATAGCCTGTTCCATTTTATATAAACAGTATAAAAAAAAAACGAAGGACTTATAGCCATTTCGGCTTTATAAATACCATAATAATTACAGTAAAAAATTTCACACTCACGGCCGAAGCTGGAGAAGCTCTGTGTGAGAGCTAGGGTATAAACCCTGTTACCTAACATAAGAAATTAAACCGTTAAAAGAAAACTGGAAGGCCAAACATGGTCGTAACGACCAAACCATCGCTTCCCTTTTAAAAAAAAAAAACTCTCACAAAGGTGAGCAAGCCGTGGAGAAAACTAGGGTTTACCATGGCTGTGTTGTTGTAACCCTCGTTCTTTTGTATGAGATGAAAGATAACAAGTATACCTGCAAAATCAAGTTCAAAGTCGACGGTTAATCACTTAAATAAATAAAAGAAATGGTTAAACATTTTTAAAAGCTCGACAGTAAAGGAAAACTAGTATACCTGGCTTTTGTAACAGCAATTACTTTCCCCATATGGATGCCACGACCAGCTCAAGTAAGGAATCTACCATTCGATAGCACCGGAGCATTGAAGTTATCACTTCGACCACCGACCGCAACAGAAAACCCTAAAAAATATATGGACCGGTCAAACCCTCCAATGAAAGTCTTCTTCCTGGTAAGTAACCCACCGTTTACTGACAGTCTAAGTCACGATGCTTCGAAGGAGGAATCACTCATACGGAAACGAAGAAGGACTGTCACTACCAGAGCTTGAATTAACCTACGGGATATCGCAGAGACACACAGTGGGTATTTCAACACCGTATTCTTCCTTTCAATGTTTTAACCGAGCTCACAAAGAGCTGAAGCAGAAGGAGGTCTGCTGGTAAACAATGCAGCAGTAAAATGGAGCAACAGAAGGGTTTGTGGAGCGGCCAAAGGCTGAGGGCAGAGGAGAAATAATATTTAGGGTTGACTCAACAGTTTTGTAATGCCAATACTTGGCTGAAACGTGACCATGTAGTCCTCCAATTATTTTACCTGCAGTGGGTAACACTCTATAGTTCCACGACCAACCTTTTGACTGTTTGATAAATTAAATCATTGCATGGAAAGCTCGCCAGATTCATTATACTATGGTGTTACCTGCGTTATAAATTCAACATTAGTCCAATGCATATAAACCTTGCATGATTTATATTATTTGTTATATAATCTCGTTTATATAAACATAGAAGTTGTTTATGTTTCATAGGGTTATAGAATAGTAGATTATGGTTATAGTTAGTTGTTGTAATCTACAACTACCATGCCAAATATTTAGTAATTCAAAAATAAAGTAAGAAACATAACTACTCTTTGAAGAGTCTATAGTTAATAATATTTTAATTATGTTATTCGTAAAAATTGAATTGATTACTCTAGTTCATAACTTAGATACTTATGAGTAGAGTGATAACTCTTCCTTTTTATAGTCCTAACATCTTTTGATGACAATTAGACTTTATCACTCTCCAAACTCAAGATTTTTAA
The DNA here is from genome assembly GCA_001517045.1 of Pseudotsuga menziesii. Lineage (NCBI taxonomy): Eukaryota > Viridiplantae > Streptophyta > Pinopsida > Pinales > Pinaceae > Pseudotsuga > Pseudotsuga menziesii. The sequence continues at coordinate 350,983 of LPNX011058093.1, read as the reverse complement.
TAGACAGCATAAGTTAAGGAATGTTAGATAACTTGAATATTCTTCCTACCTTCTTTGTTTATTATTTTAGTCTTAAAACTTCATAAAGGGATCAAATATGATAAGTTTAGGACTGATTCTAGCAATGTTTGGTTTCTATCCAAATGACACTTTTGAAAGGAATTTTAGTGTTCTAAAAGAATGCAAACTCTTAAATTATTAAGGGAATTCTAGTTTCAAACCTTAACTAATAAATACTTAAGTAAAGAAATTTAAGGATCAATTTCAGTAATATCTTTATCAGTTGAAAATCTGATTAGAATGCAATCCAAACATGGATTATTACTGTAACTTTGACTGATAGAAGTAAACCTGTGAAGTTGTGATTTTTCTACCATGCTAACTGTGAAGTAAATAATTACTACGTTCTTATATACTTATCTTTAGTATGGACATTTAATGGTTTTTCATACTAGTAAACTTATTAAACTTCATGGTTCTATACAGAACAGTTCTCTACCATATCTATGTGTAGAATTCAATTCTTTAGTATTAAATCTCAAAGGAAAATTTAGTAAATGGTACCTCGAGAAGCATGGAAATTCTGACTAACTTGTATATACTTTACTAAAGCATTTTTTCATGTAGCAATTCATATTGTAATATTTCTGAGACTTGATAGCATCGAACCATACTTCTTACCTGTATACCTGTAACAGAAGAAAACGGTTGCATTAGCTCAAAAGCTAAGTAAGCCCATTCCTTCACGACAAACCCACCTTGTGATGCAAACAGAAAAACAATCAGTAACTGAAAAGAAACAGCTCCTTAAAGTGAAGTACAAACAAAAGATCATTCAGTTACAATTCTAGTAACATAAACTAATCAAACAGTTAATGACTGCATTTAATGTGATTATATGCTATTTTAAAAGTTTTAAATTTTTCGAAATTTTTGGGGTTGTGACATGTGGTATCAAAGCATGGTTCAAACACTAGGCCTTGATGTGGCCCAATTAATTTCCGTAGAACAGTAAAAATAATATACTAACCTGTGTTTTGTTTTACGTGAAAGGCAGAAAATTACTTTTTTTGAAACTAACAGGCAAGTATGGAGAACTTAGGAGAATATGCTGAGGAGTAATCTCCAAACACCGAGACCAGACAGATGTCTAGAGAACCTGTGATTGAGGAGGTAACTGCTCACTCCTCAGAGTTGATGCAGACCATAAAGAGTTTAAAAACTGAAATAGAATCAGTCAAAAAGGATAATGAAAGAATTATGAAGACTCAAGAGGAGTTAAATCAAATTCTGATAGAGAAATTTTAGACTAAAGGGAAAAATAGAAGGTCTGAATCTGAAGAAGCTAGCCATCAAAAAGGGTCCAAAAAGATGAAACTAGCTAAACCTGATAGCAGTTCATCATCAGAAGGAAGTAAGGAACAACAGAGCTATTACACTACTAGTGATAGTAGTGAGGCCGAGTTGTATAAAAGGAAGAAAAAGTACAGGCCTTATGAAGAGATTTCTGGGGAGTTCAAGAAAATAAAACCCCCAACCTTCAATGGAGAAACTGAAAAAGGAGAAGAGGCAGAATCCTGGTTATCCCGGATGAGAAAATATTTTCAGATTTATAATTATTCAAATCAGCTGAAGGCGAGAATGGCCATCTATAACCTTTTTGGAAAGGCAGATATATGGTGGCAAGATTTGAAGAGGGTTAAGGGGATTAAAGAAAAAGAGGTCAATTGGAGTACTCTTAAAAGGTACTTCAAGAAGAAGTTTCTGTCTGAACAATACTATGAAGAAAGGGCAAAGGAGTTTTATGAGTTAAAGCTTGGGTCCATGACTATGAAAGACTTAAAGAGCAAGTTCTTAAGTCTGTTAAGGTATGTGCCGTATTTAGTTGATGAGAAACCTAAAGTACAGCGGTTTCTCAGCTTCCTGCCATACCATATAAAGGACAGAATTGAATATGATAACCCCAAAACTCTGGAGGAAGCCATGCGAAAAGCTAATTTCTGTTTTGAACAGAACAAAAAAAAGGAAGGAATAACCAATTGGAAGGCTAAAAAGAATGGTAATCAGTCTGAACTCAAGAAAAAGGAGTTTGTACCTCAGAAAAATTTCAGGAATAACAAGAACAGAAACCATTCTAATGGTAAGAACTTTCAGGGAAGCAAAAATGGTGCTTCAAATAACTCCAATAACTTCAAGGGTAGTAAGGAGGTTTCTAACAATCATGGAAATTTTACTAAAAATTTCGAACGGAAGGAACCTGTTAAGTGTTGGGAGTGTAATGGCCCGCACTATGCTTCAGTTTGCCCGAATCGGAAGAAGCCAAACAACAATATTCATACAATACAAGATGAAATGATTGTTGGAGACTTTGCAAGGACCATGCCCCGAATCAATGCAGCATTGGAGAATCGCCAAGCTGATTACCAAACTTCCATGGTGGAAGTAGAAGGTATGGTTAACAAAACTCCTGTAACTATTTTGATAGATCCAGGTGCTAGCCTAAGTTATATTTCACCGCAGATAGTAGAAAAGTGTAATCTGGCTGTTGAAAAATTTGATAACTCTTGGCTAGTTCAACTAGCCACAGGGGAAAAAAGGAAAGTAAACTGTTATGTTAAGGAATGTGCTTTAGATATGAATGATTTTAAAACTTCTGTTAAATTAAATGTTCTGCCACTTGGCTCGTATGACATACTTATTGGTATGAACTAGTTAGAATAACACAAGGTAGTTTTAAACTGTTTTGATAAAACGTTTAAATGTGTAAATAATAATGAACAGCCTGTAATAGTTAAAGGTATTCCTAGGAAAACTGTAATCAGGAAGACTTCTTCCTTACAGCTCAAAAGAGCAGTCAGGAAAGGGTGTAAAGCCTATGATGTAACTATTACAGATGAGGAATTATCCATTCATATAGAGGATGAGAGAGCGAGAGGAGCGCGTGCTGTGCCTGCGTGATTGAGGAGCTGAGCGTGAGTGCAGGATGGCGGCTCCTGGGGGTGGGGAGGACGCCCCCCCCCTTTCGGGTTCGAAGGAGGAGGCCTTCAGAAGGCTCCTCTCTTGCGGTGGGAAGAAATATGCAGGTCCGGTGATACCGAAATTTATTAAAAAGCTGGAGGAAATTCCGGAGATCGCCCTCCCGGAACGAAAACCAATGAAAACTGCCCTGGCTTTGGCTAAGCGAGGTCTAGTGGGTCAATTTATGGGTCTCTGGCCATCCACCAAGACCACAGACGACTGGATACAAAGGAACTGGAAGCTCAACTTGAAACATGGGGTAACCTGCTACCCAGTGGGGAGAGGGTTTTTTGTCTTCAAATTCATATCAGAATAAGACTGGGACTTGGTTTTTAGGAATGGCCCCTACTTCATGGGGACGCAGAGCCTATACTTGAATAAATGGTCGTCGGACTTTGACCCCACAATCGATCTCCCCAAAGAGGTGCTGGTGTGGGTCAGGCTGCCCAATCTCCCGTTGCATTGCTGGGATTTCGAATCTCTGCAGAGAATAGGGAATGGAATTGGCCGCTTCATTGACAAAGCAGACAACAAAGGCCAATATACATGCGCCAGAATCTGCGTGGAAGTGGACCTTGAAGCCGGCCTCCCGGAGGCAGTAAAGCTGTCAATGGGATCTTGGACCCATTACCAGAAACTGGATTATGAGCACCTGCCATTCAAGTGTAGAAACTTCCAAGAGCACGGCAATTTCCAAAGGCACTGCCCCAAACTAGCCGAAGAGAAAGAAGATGCAGAAGGCTGGCAGAAAGTTAAGAAAGGGAAAACCCCTAATAGCACCAAAAGCAAGGAAAAAGCGACCCAGGAACCGCCAAGGGGAGACAACTCAAAACCCAGCCCTCAAGGAAACCCCAACGAAGCCCAAAATCCCACCAACGCTCCAGAAAAGGAAGAAGTCAGGACTTCTCAAGGCCCAATCAGCTCGACCCCCCACCCTGCTATCCCCAGTCTGTCAAAAGAACCCATAAGCCTGGGATCAGAAACAGGAGCCGAATCATCAGAGGAAGGAGATACTGAACTGAGCATCCCATCAGGCACCCCAAGTCAACCAAAGCGAGGATAGAAATCTGAGAGAAAAATAAGGGAAGAGCAGTCCTACAAGGATGTGGTCCAAGGCTCACAACACACCATACCAGAAATGATGAACACCAGATCCGGAATGAAAAGTGGGAAACCCCCAAAAGGGGGTCCCTCCCCTCACCTAGGTAAATAATGTAGTACATCTCCTAGAACTGCAGAGGACTCGAAAGCACCATAAAAGAAGAAGCCATAATATATTTAGTAAGAACAATGATGCCGGAAGTCCTCCTAATCCAGGAGACAAAGTTGGAGGAGGAGGCTCTTCTCCAAGCAAGTAACGCGTTCTGGAAGAAAGGCCCGGGAAGGGCTGTGAGTGCAAGAGGAGCTTCGGGAGGCCTGGACACATTCTGGGACTCTACAAAGCTCGATCTTGTAGAAGAAGAAAAAACTACACACTGGCTATACACAAAGCTGCTCCACAAAGATTCCGGCCACCCTGTAAGTATTTTTAATATGTATGTTCCTGTTTTGCATGCTGAAAAAAAAGAGTGTTGGGACTCCTTAAAGACTTATCTCAACCATCATAACCCTAAAAACTTAATAGTTGCCGGGGACCTTAATGTCACTCTTGCTTTGGCCGAGAAAAGAGGGGGCTCGATTGTCCGGGACCCTTGCTGGAGAATGGGTGGAAGACTTGATGCTGGATTGGGATCTTGAAGATATCATCCCAGACAGTGGAAAATTCACTTGGTCCAACAAAAGATTAGGGCCCGGCCACATTGCCGCTCGCCTAGACCGCTTCCTTATCCATTCCTCCTTCCTTACACTTGGGCTCATGGTGAATTCCAAGATCCTCCCGCACTATAATTCTGACCATAAACCTATCTCGCTTTCCATCTTCCCAGTGAAAAATCTTGGTCCCATTCCCTTTCCGTTCAGCCCAATCTGGGTAAACTTATAAGGCTTCCTTGATATTGTGTCCAACTCCTGGAAAGCTCTTGTCTTCGGTTCCCCCTTCTTTGTTTGGGAGAGTAAACTTAGAAGGCTAAAAGCTGACCTAAAAGTTTGGGCCAAAGGTCTTAGATCTCCCACGGATGAAAGTAAAAGAACTCAGAAGGCTTTGGAACAGCATCAGCGAGTCTTGGAAGAGTCCCCAGTCACTCTTGCCTTGCTCAACCAAGAAGCTGAACTTCAAAGAATGTATCACAAAGCATGTAGAGATGAGGAAATTTACTGGAGAACCAAGTTAAGAACCCTATCGCTCCAAGCTGGAGATAAAAACACAACATTTTTTCATAAGCAAGCCCAGGCCAGGCAACTCTTCAATTCCATCAATGAAGTTCAAATGCAAGACCATGTTCTAACAGATTTTAATGAAATCAAGGAGGCTACCCACTTTTATTTCAAAAATCTTTATGCTGCTCCAGATTTGGATCCGGTAGACCCTATGTCCTACCCTCTATCAGAGATTCCAAACTTAATTAATGATGAGGACAACTAGCTGCTGAACAGCCCTGTCAGCATCCGAGAAATTAAGAAAGCCCTCTTTAAAATGGATCTGGACAAAGCCCCTGGGCCGGATGGGTTCATAGCCCGCTTCCTCATTTCTTGCTGGGACATCATCAAATTAGATTTGTATAGAATGGTTAAGAAGGCTCAGAATTGCTCATTGCACTCCCCGGGAAATGCTGGAGATATCCCGAATTCTAGAAATGGATGGGCTCACAGCTTCGGACACCTTTACATATTTGGGTATTCCAATTTTTAGAGTCTCGCCTAAAGTCATTCATTGGATGCCTATGCTGGACAAGTTGAAGAACAAAATTCATGCATGGGGAGCCAAATGGATCAACAGAGCTGGGAAAGTTATCCTTATGAACTCGGTCTTGGCGAGTCTTCCTATCTACCAGTGCTCCATCCTTCTAGCTCCCAAATCCATAACCAACAAGATAAATGAGCTGCTCCGTCGATTTATTTGGGAGGGAGGCAGAAACAATGAAAAGAAGTTACATCTGGTGAGCTGGGACAAAGTCACCAAGTCAAAAATGGAGGGGGGTATTTAGATCCATGATGTGTCCACCCAAAACCTTGCCATTGGTGGCAAAATCCTCTGGAAGATGATCTCCGGCAAAAGAACCTGGAGCAGGCAAATTCTCAAGAAAAAATACTTCTCAGGAGACAAAGAAAGATGCTTAGAAAGAGCCACAAAAGTGCAAAAAGGATCTCCGATCATTTCTCTCTGCAAAAAGGCTATCCCATTCTTCATCTCTAAGCTCACCTGGATCCCTGGCAATGGTGAAAAAATCCACATTTGGGATGACTCCATTCTTGGAGACCAACCTCTTAAGGGAGTCAGCGATCTGGAGAAAATTAAAGATTGGTTCACAGCCAACAATCGCAGCACTCTGTGGGATATATCGTCTTGGGGAAATGATGAAAATGGAGCCTGGGATTGTTGGAACTTGGGCGACTACCCAATCGAGCTTTAGGAGGAAGCGCTCAAATTACTGGATCACCTGCAGGGAAAATCGCCTTTAAGTGCCAGAGCAAGAGACAAACGTGGCTGGGGATCTCGTTCTGGTGTTTATTCTACTGCTGCTGGCTACGTTGCAATTCTGGAAATTCCATGGGTGCCTCCAGACCCTGGACCGTGGAAAATCCTCTAGAACTATCAGTCTATTCCAAAAATCGACATATTTATCTGGACAATGCTCCACAATGGAATCCTGACCACCGAAAATCTCAGAAGGAGAGGCTGGGCGCTGGCTTCACACTGCCCTCTTTGCTGCTGCACTGAGGAGAATGCAGAGCATTTGTTTATGTATTGCGACTTCACCAAGGAAGTCTGGAAATTCACTCTCTCGCCAATCGCTGTCAACCTCCCAGATTCTATTATGGAACTCATCAGATGCTGGGCGTCCCTGTCTCCCTTTGACTTAAGCAAAAAAAATCTTCTTAGGACTATATGGATGTGGACCCCGAAATTTGTTTGCTGGAAAGTGTGGCTGGAGAGGAATAATAGAGTCTTTAAAGAGACCAGCAGAATTCCTATTCAAGTGGCTGTTAAAGCTAAGATCATGCTAGCTGAAGCTATAAACTCCAAACCAGATTTAAGCAACAGGGTAACCATCTCTACTGAAGAAGAGCGCTGGATGAAGGAGTTCCACCTGAATACTCAATGCCAGGAAACCAACAAACCTCCTCAAAAGGCGAACTGGGAAATTAGACTTGAGGAACAGGATTTCATTAAATGGAGATCAGCTCTCGACGAGTGGTGTCTCTTCTTTGACGGGGCCTCGAAAGGGAACCTCGGTCAAGCTGGGGGAGGAGGTATCCTTCTTGATCCGTCCGGCATCCATCATCTGGCCTATGCTTGGGGACTTGGTCTTGACTCCAATAACCAAGCCGAATATCTGGCTTTGTGGCAGGGACTTATTCAACCGAGGAAGCTGAATATTCAAAGGATCAATGTCTTCGGCGACTCTGGACTGATCATTAAACCTCTTCGCTTTAAGAAAATGCCAAAATATATCAATCTCGCCCAAATTCATAGGAAAATTCTCCTTCTTTTATCTCATTTCAGTTCTGTCAAAGCTTTTCATGTTCTAAGGAATTTAAATGGCCCGGCAGATGCGGAAGCCAATAGGGGAACTTGGCTGAATAAAAGCCAGCTGATAATTAATGGATAATCTTCAACTGTCATGATCCCTTAAGGTTTAAGCTGAAAGCGGATTATAATAGCAGATCCAAAACTTTGGAAGAGGCTAATTGGATGAGATTAAATCTCAGCTTTGTATTAGGAAACTACATGAAGAGGAAGCCCAGGAAAGATCACTGGATCAAGCATTGTAAGGTCCTGGCAGCCCTTTTGCGAGTCTTTCAATAAAATTCTACCCGTTTTCATAAAAAAAAAAAACTATTACAGATGAGCCGAGTAAATCTGAAAAAGATAAAATAAAAATAGAGGATATTCCTGTGTTAAATGATTTTATTGATGTTTTTCCGGAGGAAATTCCAGAATTACCTCCCAGGAGGGAACTGGATTTCACAATAAAGCTGGTACCAGGTGCTGTACCTAGCTCGAAGGCTCCGTATCGTATGAATATTCTGGAACTTAACGAATTAAAATCACAGTTAAAGGAATTAATCGATAAGAAATATATTTGTCCTAGTGTGTCCCCTTGGGGAGCACCAGTAATCTTTGTTAAGAAGAAAGACAGAACTATGCGACTTTGCATAGATTACCGTCAACTTAATAAAATGACAATTAAAAACAGATATCCGTTGCCCCGCATAGATGATCTGTTTGATCAGCTATGTGGAGCTACGGTGTTCTCTAAGATAGACCTGAGATCAGGCTATCATCAGGTGAGGATTACAGAAGACATATTCAAGACAGCTTTCAGAACTAGGTATGGACATTACGAATTTGTCGTAATGCCATTCGGGCTTACTAATGCCCCAGCTGTCTTTATGTGTCTAATGAACAACATAATGCATAAATATTTGGACAAATTTGTTGTTGTATTCATCGATGACATCTTAATCTATTCTAAAAATGAAGAGGAACATAAGGAACACTTACAGATAGTCTTACAAGAACTGTGAGAGCAACAGTTCTTTGCGAAGTTCAGTAAGTGTGATTTCTTCAAGGATGAAATCCAGTACTTAGGTCATGTGGTGACTAAAGAAGGGATTTCAGTTGATCCTGAAAAGATCAGAGCAATTGAAGAATGGCTAGTACCTAAAGACGTAACAGATGTTAGGTCTTTCATCGGAATCACCAGTTATTACCGGAGATTCATAGAAGGCTTTTCAAAAATAGCCAACCCAATCACTTCCTTGCAAAAGAAGTGCAAGAAATTCAATTGGAACTTAAAATGAAAAGAAAGCTTTAAGAAACTAAAAACTTTATTAACAACTGCGCCAATTCTAAGAATAGCGGATCCCAATAAAGATTTTGTGGTTTGCACCGATGCTTGTAATGACGGACTAGGCGGAGTGCTGACTCAGGATGGGCATGTCATTGCCTATGAGTCCAGGAAGCTAAAGATCCATGAAAAGAATTATGCCACTTATGATTTAGAGATGGATGCTGTTATTCATGCCTTAAAAATGTGGCGACACCACTTGATAGGTAGAAAGTTTACTTTAATGACTGATAATAAGGGTTTAAAATACCTTTTAGATCAGCCTAACTTAAATGCAAGGCAAGTCAGATGGCTAGCCTTCCTAAGTGAATACGATTTCGAAATTCAACACATAAAAGGAAAATAAAATAAAGTAGCTGATGCTTTGAGCAGAAATGCAAAGATGAATTTTACAACAGCAATCAGTACTTATAATTCTGATTTAGATGAACAACTAACTGAAGGGATAAAATTGAATGAAATTTACCAAAAATTACAAGCTACAGCTAAAGAAGAACCCACAGAAAGTTTAATTAAGGGTTATAGTCTAAATAAAAATGGAATTTTATTGTTTAAGGACAGACTGTATGTGCCAAATGTGTCTAAAGTTAAATTGTTGATTCTGTATGAAGTGCATAAAACCCCTTATTCAGGGCATCTAGGCTACCAGAAGACTGTCACCATGTTGAGAAAAGATTATTTCTGGCCTAATATGAAATCTGAAGTAGCTGAGTATATAGATAGATGTTTGGACTGTCAACAAGTGAAGACAGAACATCAACATCCAGCTGGGTTGTTGCAACCCTTGCCTATTCCTAGCTGGAAGTGGGAAATAATCAGCTTAGATTTCATTACTCGATTACCCAGAAATCAAAATAAGAATGATTCAATTATGGTGGTAGTAGATAAATTAAGTAAAGAAGCACATTTTATTCCTATTAATACCACCTACAAAGCTGCAAATATAGCAGACATTTTCTTAAAGCAGATTTTTCGGTTACATGGTGTACCGAAGGTTATTATTTTAGACAGGGATCCTGAATTCACAGGGAATTTCTCGAAATCCTTGTTTAAAGGATTAAACACCACACTTAATTTCAGCACCTCTTTCCATCCTCTAACAGACGGACAGACTGAAAGAGTTAACCAGGTGTTGGAAGATCTGTTAAGAATGTACGTCAAGGATCAACCAGGTAAGTGGGAGGATTACTTGCATTTAGCAGAATTTGCATACAATAACAACTATCAATCATCAGCTAAGTTCAGTCCTTTTGAAATTCTGTATGGGTGTAAATGTAACACTCCTATCTCCTGGAATAATCCAGTAGATAGATTAGTGTTGGGAACCGAATTATTAAAATAAATCGAACAGATTGTAAAACAAGTGCTAGAGAACTTGAAGGTTGCCCAGGATCAGCAAAAAAGCCAAGCAGATTTGAAGAGAACTCCTAAAGAGTTCTAGGTGGGTGAGCACGTGTTTATAAAGGTAAGACCAAAGAAGAGCTCCCTGAAACTAGGGAGTTGTGCCAAATTAGAGCCACGTTATTGTGGACCGTTTGAAATTTTATTTAGAATTGGTCAAGTTCCATATCAGTTAGCGTTACCCCCTAATTTAAAAGTGCACAATGTTTTTCATATTTCTGTTCTAAAAAAGTATGTTCATGATGCTACTCATGTGATTGATTGGAACGTTGTACAGGTAGAACTAGAAGGGGAAGTTCTGGTGGAATCGTACTGTATCCTCGGGAGGAGGGACATTACTCTGTGGAACCACATGATTGGATAGCTGAAGGTGCAATGGAAGCACCTTAGTCTTCAAGAAGCTACTTGGGAACTGGAAAGTAAGATGCGGGAAGCATACCCGAATCTGTTCCAGGAGGTTCCCGAGGAAGAAGAATAAGTAACATTGAGGACGATGTTACATTTAAGGGGTTGTGTATGTCATATACCCCAATTTTGTAAAATTATGTAAATTGTTTTATTATATTTTTGAGACATTATGTTAAACATTATCCTAAGTAGGTATTGATGACTCAGCAGAGTCAACAGTAATGAAGTGTAATTCATAATATTTTATTATTAATAAATAAATTATGGAGACAACAGCATGGGAGAGCTGTTAAAAGAGGTTACTGGTCAAACTGTTGGATGGAACTAGGTGGAAAGGCAAAAGACAAGTGGTAGCATCCTCAAACACTTCCTAAGTTGCAGGTGGCAACTTCCCTATATTTGGGGTCATGATTCCCCAAGAAATTGGAATCAGAGAAGGTGGCTCATTAAATGACAGTTAACCCAACAAAGACCTAGGCAATCTTTTAAAAGTACTCAATGAAGAGAGCTGGGGGTTGCTCAGATTTTATTCCAGAGAGAATTCATTCAGGTGAATGTTATTCAGGAATTTCATTGAGGAAAGAGGAAAAAACAGTAAGGAAGTGTTATGAGTGGATTGTTGCAGTAACTTGATTTTATTTACAGCTTTTAGCTGGGAGGACTTGCTGATAAGTTATGTATTCATACTGAGTTTGAGGACTGGTATCTGACATTGCTGCACCTAGTTCCAGCCAGGGAGACCAGAGCAAGCTCGGGGGTCCTGAGAAGTCGTTGTCTGAGCGCTCTCCAGGAATTGGTAGGGAGGAACGGACTCCCATTGTTGTTGTTGTCCATAGTTATACAAGTTCTGTCACTTATTTCTTTATGTTTACTGAGTATGAATGGATTCCAGTTATGTTTATTTTATATGTTTGAGGAGTTAGTTAATTTCAGTAAAGTTAGTAACTCAGAATATTAGTAGTTAAATCTGTTAGTAGTTACTGTGTTTTTCCACATCTAGTATCACCACACTGTACTCTAGCACAGTATTTCAGGATTGTGAAGTATTATCCTTCTGAACCGAATTACCTATTTAATTATTTATTATAACTACAAGTGTTTCTCAGATTTCCTAAATTGCTTTTCCTGCAGTCTTCCAAACCAGTTCTTAGTTCTGTACCCTTATTCCGGTAATTGTTAGTTGTAATAAGAAAGAACAGATTAATTAATTCTGATGTTTAAAGCTTATAACTGTTATTTTCTAGTTTTCAAGAATCTAATCTTTTCATGTTGAAAAAGATAATATTGACAGTAGGATGTAAAATACTTATTGATTTGATTTTACAGCAAAAACCTAGTAGTATTAGTCTGCATTTAGGTTAAGTATGCAGACAGACAATTACTGAATCTTCTTATATTTAGAGCTA
>LPNX011058093.1:275338-338377 GCA_001517045.1 Pseudotsuga menziesii | reverse complement strand
CAGAGTATATAACATCATAATAACATAGTTCTCTTTTCTAAGAAGCCGAGCTGTATCTTTTAAAAGCAAAGGTAATAAAAGAACTAGTTTATTGCTCGAACAACGAGTTAATCTTTCCATTTTACTCTCAGAGTTTATATTTCTTTTATTTCATAACTGAACTTAATCTCAACTATGGAATTAAGGTTTAACCCTGTAAATTCCACTTATTTACAAATAAATCAAATATTGGTAATTTAACAGTAATTCTACGCACAGTCACATTTATGAGACTAAAAATTAAACATTTGTACTACTATAGTATAAACCAGTAAGGAATGCAAGAAAGGATTCCAGATCTAGTTACAGGTATATTAACCAATGGAAAACACCTAGTCTGTACAAATTACACAATGGTTTTAACTGTAAATAAAAGCCGGTATCAAAATTATAACCAGCGCAAAACTTTACAAAGGCTCATAGCCTATTCCATTTTATATAAACAGTATAAAAAAAACCGAAGGACTTACAGCCAGTTCGGCTTTATAAATACCATAATAATTACAGTAAAAAATTTCACACTCACGGCCGAAGCTGGAGAAGCTCTGTGTGAGAGCTAGGGTATAAACCCTGTTACCTAACATAAGAAATTAAACCTTTAAAATAAAACTGGAAGGCCAAACATGGTCGTAACGACCAAACCATCGCTTCCCTTTTAAAAAAAAAAAAACTCTCACAAAGGTGAGCAAGCCGTGGAGAAAACTAGGGCTTACCATGGCTGTGTTGTTGTAACCCTCGTTCTTTTGTATGAGATGAAAGATAACAAGTATACCTGCAAAATCAAGTTCAAAGTCGACGGTTAATCACTTAAATAAATAAAAGAAATGGTTAAACATTTTTAAAAGCTCGACAGTAAAGGAAAACTAGTATACCTGGCTTTTGTAACAGCAATTACTTTCCCCATATGGATGCCACGACCAGCTCAAGTAAGGAATCTACCATTCGATAGCACCGGAGCATTGAAGTTATCACTTCGACCACCGACCGCAACAGAAAACCCTAAAAAATATATGGACCGGTCAAACCCTCCAATGAAAGTCTTCTTCCTGGTAAGTAACCCACCGTTTACTGACAGTCTAAGTCACGATGCTTCGAAGGAGGAATCACTCATACGGAAACGAAGAAGGACTGTCACTACCAGAGCTTGAATTAACCTACGGGATATCGCAGAGACACACAGTGGGTATTTCAACACCCTATTCTTCCTTTCAATGTTTTAACCGAGCTCACAAAGAGCTGAAGCAGAAGGAGGTCTGCTGGTAAACAACGCAGCAGTAAAATGGAGCAACAGAAGGGTTTGTGGAGAGGCCAAAGGCCGAGCGCAGAGGAGAAATAATATTTAGGGTTGACTCAACAGTTTTGTAATGCCAATACTTGGCTGAAACATGACCACGTAGTCCTCCAATTATTTCACCTGCAGTGGGTAACAATCTATAGTTCCACGACCAACCTTTTGACTGTTTGATAAATTAAATCATTGCATGGAAAGCTCTCCAGATTCATTATACTATGGTGTTACCTGCGTTATAAATTCAACATTAGTCCAATGCATATAAACCTTGCATGATTTATATTATTTGTTATATAATCTCGTTTATATAAGCATAGAAGTTGTTTATGTTTCATAGGGTTATAGAATAGTAGATTATGGTTATAGTTAGTTGTTGTAATCTACAACTACCATGCCAAATATTTAGTAATTCAAAAATAAAGTAAGAAACATAACTACTCTTTGAAGAGTCTATAGTTAATAATATTTTAATTATGTTATTCGTAAAAATTGAATTGATTACTCTAGTTCATAACTTAGATACTTATGAGTAGAGTGATAACTCTTCCTTTTTATAGTCCTAACATCTTTTGATGACAATTAGACTTTATCACTCTCCAAACTCAAGATTTTTAATAGACAGCATAAGTTAAGGAATTTTAGATAACTTGAATATTCTTCCTACCTTCTTTGTTTATTATTTTAGTCTTGAAACTTCATAAAGGGATCAAATATGATAAGTTTAGGACTGATTCTAGCAATTTTTGGTTTCTATCCAAATGACACTTTTGAAAGGAATTTTAGTGTTCTAAAAGAATGCAAACTCTTAAATTATTAAGGGAATTCTAGTTTCAAACCTTAACTAATAAATACTTAAGTAAATAAATTTAAGGATCAATTTCAGTAATATCTTTATCAGTTGAAAATCTAATTAGAATGCAATCCAAACATGGATTATTACTGTAACTTTGATTGATAGAAGTAAACCTGTGAAGTTGTGATTTTTCTACCATGCTAACTGTGAAGTAAATAATTACTACGTTCTTAAATACTTATCTTTAGTATGGACATTTAATGGTTTTTCATACTGGTAAACTTATTAAACTTCATGGTTCTATACAGAACAGTTCTCTACCATCTCTATGTGTAGAATTCAATTCTTTAGTATTAAATCTCAAACGAAAATTTAGTAAATGGTACCTCGAGAAGCATGGAAATTCTGACTAACTTGTATATACTTTACTAAAGCATTTTTGCATGTAGCAATTCGTATTGTAATATTTCTGAGACTTGATAGCATCGAACCATACTTCTTACCTGTATACCTGTAACAGAAGAAAACAGTTGCGTTAGCTCGAAAGCTAAGTAAGCCCAGTCCTTCACGACAAACCCACCTTGTGATGCAAACAGAAAAATAATTAGTAATTGAAAAGAAACATCTCCTTAAAGTGAAGTACAAACAAAAGATCATTCAGTTACAATTCTAGTAACATAAACTAATCAAACAGTTAATGACTGCATTTAATGTGATTATATGCTATTTTTAAATTTTTATATTTTTCAAAATGTTTGGGGTTGTGACAACAACTATGATAAATCTAATGAAAGCATGAACTAAATAATAAAAACAACTATGATCAATCTAATGCATGAAAGCATGAATTAACAAATAAAAAAATCTACAAAATAAAACACCTACAATCAACACTACGAACATCTACTGAGGGAAGAGGTCCCTTCCTTCACTGAGCAGAGATGGATCTCCACAATGAAAGTCTACAACTCCACAATTAAGAAACTGCCATCATGTATTATCATAATGGAATGATTACAATAGATTTTGATCAAATCCTACATCATAACATTGATTTCTATTCTCCTCTCTCAATGATATTGATTAGATATTTATACATAAAATTATCTAATGGAAATGAGGAACTAAACCCCCAACTTGTGATCCGTAACATCTAAAACATGGCCGTAACTGCTAGCAACTTTGGAACCGGCCGCAACAGTAAATATGAAAAATACCCTCTCAAAGAACCATCTGTATATCCCAAATAGTTACTTTGTTTGGAAAATTCCTTGCATTTCAGCTAAATGAGGATGTTACACACAAAACCCATGTCTCGGATTTTTTAGATTCATTTCCATCTACCCGCAAATCGAGATGCGAATCAAGGTGTTCTTATGTGGCATGCATTTTTTGTTAAAGCTGTAACAACTAGATATGAGCATCCTGTATGTGACAAATCACTCCACAACCCATCATTAGTAAAATTATGCATAATAGTCTTCAATTCATTAGATATAAAGGAAAATAATCATTGTTAACCACTTAAAACATCAATGGAAGTAGTATGTTATTTTACGCACAATTACAAGAAATGGATGGAAAATGGAATGATAAATGGGCGATAATGGGAAGAAAATGGATGAAATATATGTCGATAAGAGGTGTAAAAATGGACAATTCCAGGGCCTGACATCTCCCCCAAACTGAACTAGTTGCATGTCCTCATGCAACCCAATACCTGTGTAGCATCCAACTAGAAGAACTCATTCACTTGTTCCTTCATTTTACAATTTACACAGTTGTAGCTAGAAGAAATGGAGAGTTTAACAGAAATTGGTAGAGTCACAGCTGCTTAGCGGAGGATTTAGCAGAAAATTTGGCGTAGTCGCAGCTCCTTAGCGAAGGATTTAGTAGAAATTTGGTGGAGTCACAGCTTATTTTTTAGCGAAGAATTTGGCAAAGGTTTTAGCGAAGATTTTGGTGGAGTCGCAGCCCAAACAATGCTAAATTTAGCGACAGATTTGGTGGAGTCGCAGCCTAAAGATCGCTAAATTTAGCGAAGCACTTGGTGAAGATTTTGGTGGATTCACAGCCTAAAGAGCGCTAAATTTAGCAACGGATTTGGCGGAGTCACAGCTACCTAAAATGGGAAAAGAGGAAAAAATTTTACGGTGTTGCAGCTACATAGAATGGGAGAAGGAAAATATTTTACGGTGTTGCAGCTGCATGGAACGGAAAAAAATGAAAGATTTTATGTTGTTGCAGCTGCATGGAATGGGAAAGGTTTTATGGAGTTACAGCTGCACAGAACAAGAAAATGAAAGGTTTTACAGAGTTGCAGCTACACAGAACGAGAAAAATGAAAGATTTTACGGTGTTGCAGCTGCACGAAACGGGAAAGGTTTTACATAGTTGCAGCTACATGGAACGGGGAAACGAAAGGTTTTACGAAGTTGCAGCTGCACACAACGAGAAAAGGGCAATATTTTATGGTGTTGCAGCCTTTTGAATAGAAAACTTCTGAATTCATTTTCTCCGAAACGATGAACTGGGTTCGGCTGAAATTTTTCATGCACATTTATATTAGTCCAATGCATCTACACAATAAAAAATTAGAGAAACCCACATCACGGATTTTGAGAAAAATGCAAATTGGTTGTAGGTGATTATGGCCATTTTATCAAAAACCATAGATTGGATTGGGGTGAACATTATCAGGCTTTTTCATCTTGGTATTATGCACTTCCTATCCAAAAATCATGAGAATCCAACTTACCAATTGAACGATACGCCTATTTCAATTTCTGCACTTTTGTAGATGAACATGAATAAAAATGTGTTGCAGCTGAACTTCCTAAACCAATATTTCATACAATAGAAACTGGGTTGGGCTAAATTTTGCAAGAAAGTAATTACCATTATAATGCATCTCCACACCAAAAATTAAAGAAACTCACATCACGAATTTTGAGAAAATTGCAAATTGGCTGTAGGTGATTACGGCCATTTTCTCGAAAAACATACATTGTATTGGGATAAAAATTACCAAGATTGTTCATCTTGGTATTATGCACTTCCTTTCCAAAAATCATGAGAATCCAACTTACCAATTGCAAGATATGTTCATTTCAATTTCTGCACTTTTGTAGATGAACATGGATCAAAACGTGTTATAGCTAAACTTCCTGCACCACTATTTTACAAATACAAACTGGCTTGGGATAAAATTTTGCAAGCAAGTAACTACCATTCTAATGCATCTCCATACAAAAAATTAGACAAACTCACATCACGGATTTTGAGAAAAATGTGAATTGGCTGTAGGTGATGATTTTCATTTTCTCGAAAACTGTGCATTAGATTGAGCTGAAAATTTCCACGTTTGTTCTTCCTACCATGATGCTTCCTCATTCAAAATTTCATGAAAAACCAGTGGACGATTTGCAATATATCCTTAAATAAATTTATGCACTTTTGTTAGTTGTGAATGAGTAAAAGTCAGTATGCACAAAGAATGTCAAAAACCACTCCCCCAAACTGAATATGTCGCATGTCCTCATGCAAAAGAAGAGTTTTCATCTTATATGTAAATAGCCATCTCCCCCAAACTGAGGATACATCATGTACCCATGCTTTGATGAGACTCTTCAAGGCAGAAAACAAGTTTTGATCTGCACATCAATCCTCCATAGTGTTATAAAATTTATTTACTCATAATTTGCAAACCTTGAATCTAGTCATGAACTTGCTGCAAATTATTACAGGACTGCCTTTTATTGCTAATTGTAAATACCTCATTAATGCTTGAATACCAATCTTCCAATTTTGGGAATCCATTAGCTATTATCTCAAAAATGTGATTGAGTTGGTCCTGCTTTGTTATGTACACTACATGAGAAAGTTACAAACTTCTATAGTATGCATGCATGTTTCTATTTCCATAAAAAGATTTCAAAACCCATTGTTGGTGCACAAAAATCCTTCTCCCCCAAACTGAATGCAAAGCTTTCCATCATCCATCATTTCCTCAATTTGCAGCCATAGAGGATTTGTAGTTTCCACATGCATAAAAAAAAAATCCGAGATCTGGAAAGAACAACCTTCAAGCAATTGCTTTATTTCTTCTCATTGTTGGTTTTTATGTGGCAGTAGAAATGATTCTTTTCTTACTGTTGGTTCTTATGTGGAAACATCAAGACTTCTTTTCGTATTGTTGGTTCTTATGTGGTAGCAGCAAGACTTTCTATTGTTGGTTCTTGTGTGACAACAATAAGGTATCCTTTGATTATTTTCATGCTTGGTGAGTTGGGTTGGTGAGATGTTGGGTAGGAATTTGAAGTGGATGTGCATGAATGATGAAGTGTTAGAATTGAGTGGGAAATGATAGGAATGGATGGACATAAAATTCTATATAGAAAATGGAAATGGCTAATGCTTAGTGGTTCTTCATGACATTTCCATAAATCTTTAATAAATAAAAAACTCATGCTATTTTACCTCAAGTTTTACCTTCATGGAAGCCTTGGTTGACATGAATGGACTGTTGTATGTTGGAGCTATGTAGGTCAATCTACTGCTGAGACAGATGTATATGAGAGATTAAACTAGATGGGGCTGAATTTAATCCATGATGTTATGCTAGTTGCATGTAAGACTGCAAACTGCTGAAAGAAAATAGAAAGGAATTTCAAAACTACTGAAACAAATGATGCTGCAAGTCATTATTGAAACTATTAGATCACATAATCTTCAGCTGCTACAAAACTGAGGTACAATTCTTACCATGTGAATGAATGTGATGAAGTTAAGCATGGAAAGAAATCATTGGATTACAAGCCATTAATGTATGTCATTAACCAATGTGAAGCAACTCACCTTTGATGACAGTGAGCTCTAAAGTACCTTAGCGCATCTTGACAGGTATGAATGGATGTGCTAGATTCGAGTCACCTGCAAGATTTGTCAATCAAGAGGCATTGATGAATCCCCATGATTAACAACAAGGAAATCTGCCATTGATTCATGCAAATACTAGGGCACTATAAAACTCTAATCTCGATCACAAATGATGTGTCGGAGACGATGGGACAAGACCATTGGAAGGTGGACCTTAATGAATTCCACATCATCCAATATGAGTACAAAATAAATGATTGTGAAGAATCATAGTGAAAAATAGATCCAACATGAAACTCAGAAGTGGAAAGTATATGTGAAGTCGTGATGTCGTAGTGATGGAAAATAAAACAGTTAAGGTGACTACATAAGCAGTGGAAAATGGAAATTCGACATGAATGGATTTGTAGGGTTTTGAAATGAGGAGGGTGAATGAATCCACCATAGTGCAATTGGCTTCTTGAGGGGTTTCTTTCGGCAACAATTGGTATGACAGGTGTCTAAAAATGATTCTTGGAATGTAGCAATGAGAGTTGACTTCAGAAACATTGGACTCTGTATGGTTTGCACATCAATATCTGTATTTTTTACATGCTCAATCCATTTGCAAATTGAGAAAAAGTCTTCAAGAGTCACTCATGCATGTATTGACCTTTTTCTTCCAAGGACCTGCAAAAACCTAACACTTACCTGCAATAAAACATGAGATGATGGAAGAAGAGAGATTATTGGTCTCTCTTCACCCAAAACTTATGGAAAAAAAAAAAATTACTTATAAAACAAATCCAAAGAAAAATGAACAAAGCAAAATCCATTTTATACCTGCGGAAGAGCAATGTCCATCTAGACTCACCATCAGTATTCTGATCGTAGCTTCTTCGTTCCCTGTATAATTTGAGTGATTCCAAAGCCAAATGAAATTAAATTCATAGGTATATTTTCCTTAGAAACATGTTTTTAAAATTCTATGTAATGATGTTCCAAATCACTCAGTAACAACCTGCATGACAAGGTGTTTTTTTCAAATTCTGGACTAGACCAACAGTCACGGTTTTAGGCTTAACATTTTCGTTTGATAACAGATTGATGTGATTCCAATTGGAGATGAAAATAGATTCATGTAGGTATCTTAATTAGAAACAAGTTTTGAATCCAATAAGAATTAATGGGTCAAATAATCCAATGAACAGTATAGAAAATAGAGTTTTAGGAATGCTGATTTGTGATAGGCAGTCGGTATTTTTGTCATAAAATTTGCATACGATATTGGAATGGAATGATTCAAATTGAATTGTAAACTAGATTCATAGGGAAATATACCATTGAAACATGTTTTCAATATATGTCCAGTAAGGCATCCAAAAATTGATTGTCCCAGCTATGTTCTTAAGCTGCCTGCTTGAAACCCCGTTAGTATTTTGGCCATAATAGTTTCATTTGACACCCAATATTAAAAATTCAAATTGTTTTGGAAAATAGATTAAAAGGGATACTTGGGATGTGAAATCGTTTTTAAAAATAATTCCATTTTGTCTCTCAAAAACGGACTGTCCCAACTGTGTTTTAGTAAAATTTTCAAACCAAAATGTCACCAAAATTTTAATAAATGAAATTTGACCCCCAAAAAGTGACCGAAATAGGTGTGAATGTTTTTAATGATGTAAATTTAAATATAACACACATCCATACAAAAACTTTCAAGCATTGAGCACCTAGATTGACTTACACAATCTGTTGCAGTCCAAGCTGCAACTCTTAAAAAATGAGATAATGTTGAAATAAACCATGTGTATTTTTATGGATGTGTTATATATAAATGAAAAAAAAAATACATTTCATGATGTTCAATACACACGTGTCTCAAACTTATAAATTCTTACCTGCAGTACAGTCACAGCTGGGTGTTGCAACTCACTGTCACAGCTAGTGTTGCAGCTCACTGTCATAGCTGGGTGTTGCAGCTCACTATCACAGCTAGTGTTGCAGCTCACTCTCACAGCTCGGTGTTGCATCTCACTATCGCAGCTGAAAGTAATCAGTCACAGTTGGGTGTTGTAGCTCACTATCATAACTAGGTGTTGCAGCTCACTATCACAACTGGGTGTCCCATCTCACAATCGCAGCTGACAGTAATCAGTCACAGCTGGGTGTTGCAGCTAACAAATTCATGCCCAAGTTCAAGTTTGAAGTTTTCCATAATCATTGGCTCATTTTCCTGTGGATCCTTCATTCACCTTCCCTAATTACTGTAATTTTGTTTTCATGATATTTTTATTTTTATTTGTAACAAATAGAGACAAATTGAAATTGGGAATTGATGACAAAAATGACTTAAGCATTTTGTTCAAATAGTCAACAATTCCAAAGCATTCATGAAAACATCTCATACCCATTCCTTATCTTTCTACTTTCTGATCTTCCAGATCGCAACAAGGCGCAGGAAGAGAGCATACTTATTCACAAAAATAAAAAAACTTAAAAAAAAACAAAAGCATGGTTTTATTCTGTTATTCTATCCTACCCTATTGTACTTGGAAATATAAAAGTTGTTCAAGCGTATGCATATTTCCAATGCAACCACTTTCGAAGAAGTGACTCAAGCAGCCTCATACTCCCAACAGAAAAATATAACTTTATGAATGCTAGGATATGAGAGATCAATTTCCCTTGAAATGATGGTGCCAATAATTGGTGAAGTATGGAATGATGTTGTAGACCGATGACAGATTGAAAAGAAGCTTCAATATAGTCTTTGTTCCCTTGATTTCTCATGGATGTGACACCATGAAGCTCCTTAGTAAAGTGATATTTCTCAATGGATATAAGATTCGGATCTAATGATGCAAAGGATGCTTCTATTTTTGGTTCCAATGTTTGTTCATCATCAAATGTTACGTGTGGCATGTTGATCTCATCTGTGGCATGCTGATATCATCTGCTTGCTTTTGAGGACTAGAAGAATCTCTATCTGCAAATCTTGGATTTAAAACATGTTCAGGACTTGTATGGATTCGCTGCAACAACACACAACTTTTTTGCAATGCTGTAGATGAGGTAGAACAAGAGGGAAATGTAGGAACATTTTGCAGTTCAGCACTGTAAACATACTGTACTGCTTTATTATGGTTAGGGTGGAGGGTGGATTGGACAGGAAATTGTGTTGGATACCAAGGAGTTTGATGAGAACATAGACATGGCTCATGTAGAGGATTGATTCGTGAGGCTGATATTGAAGGACCAAGTTGTGTTGCAGCATGAGAGAGAGTGGTCATGTGATCATAAGATATGCCATTCCAACCTTGTGGATAAGGTAGGTAAGAGTTAAATTGAGGCTGCAACAACTACCATGGTGGAAGAATATTCAATGATTGAGTATGAGGGTAAGGAAATGGAGGGATAGAGTTTTGAACCATACATGTAGGCCATGGTTGACATGATTATTGTAATGAGTTGGATGCAACTCCCATATCTCTTTGATATGCTGCTTTCATCCGGGGTATGGAGGGGCAGCAATCCGTGGAATGATTCAAGTCACACATACCACAACTTTCAAGATTATCCAAATGGAAATCTCTTGCTTCCCTTATTTCCTCCTGCTTTTCCTTATCTTGCAAAACACCCAATTGTGAATCAACTTTAGAAATTTCAAATAAATTGTTGATTTCAGCTCCTATAACTCTTGTTCTTGCAGCAGATTTCAAAGATTGAAAAGAAGGATTACTAGAATTCTTACCAATTTTGAAATTTCCTCTTGAATACCTTCTACATAGCTTACAAATATCGTCATATGCTAACTGAAATACATTACCTGTTCCCATCACATTTAATATTTCTAAATATTCATCTTGGATTCCCTTGAGTAGAAGTGTTTTTAAGGTCTCTTTTCCAAGTTTTCTTTGTTTGGATCTTTGGAGGTTATATTGAAAGTGTTCTATGTATTCCTCTAGAATCTCTTCTTCTCCTTGTGTCATTTCGAAGATGTCTTCATTGACCTTGCAATAATCTTGGTACCTTTCCAAGAATACATGTTTCATGTCTTTTTGAGTTTGTATACAATTCCCACCGAGGCTCATGAACCATCGGAGGGCTATTCCTTTTAGAGTAAGGGGAAACACATTCAACTTTTGAGCATTGGCACAATAACCATATCCTCTACAAAGTACTTCAAATTGAAATAAAAATACATCAGGGTCTTCATTTTCCAAACCGTGAAAATTTGGTAGAACATGTGGGGGAATTCTTTTCGTTGGTGCCACTCCTCTCGAATATCTGATTGAAAATTTGAAGGTAACAACTTCTGCATCTTTCTTACCTGCCATCTTTTCATTAGATTATTTGTGTGCTATCTTGAGGCTCCTCCTTCGAGTGTTCCTGTCAACTTGTTAGTAGAATGGGTGGTGCTTACAACACCACTAATGGGAATGATAAGACTTATGCTCCAAAGATTGAAAATAAAATAAAACTAAATGTAAAGATAGAAAATTCACACTCAAAGTAAATTCAATAAAATCAAATGTAATCATGCAACCTACATGCCCTAATTTAATAATGCCAGATGTACTTTTGCACCATTGATAACTTCCCCGGCAACGACGCCAAAATGTTGGGCCTCCTATATGTGAGTTAATTAAAACTTAACAGTTAGAGTGCTAAACATAAGTTATCAACCCGAGAAAGTCTTTTATTTCAAAGCTATCGTGCAAGATCTATGCAAACACAATTTCTACCTGACACTGTTCTCTATTGATATGCAATTGAAACTCTTTGTAAACTAGATCACACCTTCTTGAAAAGAAAAAAAACCTAAAATCTATTCATAAATCCACGCTGTAAATCTAAATTAAAATAAAATCAACTCTTTATGAAGAAAGATCTAAATACATAAACCTGGAAGCAATGCTAAGTTGGCCAACGATCTATCAAGACGAATTAACAGGAAAAAAACTATGATAAATCTAATGAAAACATGAACTAAATAATAAAAACAACTATGATCAATCTAGTGCATGAAAGCATGAATTAACAAATAAACAAATCTACAAAATAAAACACCTACAATCGACACTAACAGCATCTTCTCAGGGAAGAGGGCCCTTCCTCTTCTGAGCAGAGTTGGATCTCCACAATGAAAGTCTACAACTCCAAAATTAAGAAAGTGCCAACATGTATTATCATAATGGAATGATTACAATAGATTTGGATCAAATCCTACATCATAATATTGATTTTTATTTTCCTCTCTTAATGATATTGATTACATATTTATACATAAAATTATCTCATGGAAATGAGGAACTGAACCCCCAACTTGTGATCTGTAACAGCTGAAAGACAGCCATAACTGTTGGCAACTTTGAAACCGGTCGCAACAGTAAATCTAAAAAATACCCTCTTGAAGAACCATTTGTATATCCCAAACTGTTGCTTTGTTTGGCGATTTCCTCACTATTTAGATAAAAGAGGATGTTATGCACAAAACCCATGTCTTGGATTTGTGAGATTTATTACCGTATGCCCGAAAATTGAGATGCGAATCAAAGTGTTCTTATGTGGCATGCATTTTCGGTTAAGGCTGTAACATTTGACTATGAGCATCGTGTATGTGACAAATCACTCCAAAAAGCATCATTAGTAAAATTATGCATAATAGTCTTCAAGTAATCAAAGATTAAGGAAAATAATCATTATTAACCACTTAAAACATCAATAGAAGTAATATGTTGTTTTACACACAGTTACAACAAAATGAATGGAAAATGGAATGATAATTGGGCGATAATGGGAAGAAAATGGATGAAATATATGTCAATAAGTGGTGGAAAAATGGACAATTCCAGGGCCCAACACAAGGGTTTCGAGGTTCTCTAAAGCTACCTCAAACTTGAAAAACTCTTAACATGGAAAACTCCTATAACTATTCCCCTTGGATTTTTGGTCTTTTTTGCTTTGTAAGATTCCATTGGCATTTTGTTTTCAAA
This sequence comes from Pseudotsuga menziesii, assembly GCA_001517045.1. Taxonomy (NCBI): domain Eukaryota; kingdom Viridiplantae; phylum Streptophyta; class Pinopsida; order Pinales; family Pinaceae; genus Pseudotsuga; species Pseudotsuga menziesii. The sequence goes on along the minus strand of LPNX011058093.1, from coordinate 325,398 downwards.
TTGAAAAACTTTATGTACACAAGCCTTTTGGAGGAAACTTGTTTTCACTTATGTGGCAATTTAAAAGTTATGTAACTTATTTTCACTTATTTTCCTAAATTTGTTTTCATCACATAAACTTATATTATCTACACACAACTTTCTCTCATTTTTTAAACATATCCAAGTTCTTTCGTTTAAAGGTATACTATGCTAGTTTATCAAGGTGTATAAGTAACTAGCATAACAAAAAAACTATTCTAAATAGGTAAGTAAAACTTTTGGAGCTATTTATATTATGCCTATAGTAGTAAATAGACTCAATAAATATTAAGATCATGTTACTCTAGTTATAAGAGCACTCAAGAAGGCCATCGAAGTATATAGTTTTAATATTATAAAACTTCCATAGTAGCTCATTAGACATGGGTGTAAACCTTTACTATAGTAGCTATTATTTTAGAACTTTGGAGTGGATTATCACTTATATTCTTCTTTTCTATATAGTAGCTATTATTTTAGAACTTTGGAGTGGATTATCACTTATATTCTTCTTTTCTATATAAATTAAAATAAGGCAAGTATATTGTTCAAATTAATTTATGATCATTATTTAAAATTATAAATAAACAATTATACAATTAATTTTCATAAAATTTTAAACCATTTTCTCCACCATTCCCTTAATAACGACAACAATAGTATTCAAAGTAATGAGCAAATTATATGTTCGAACGTACGTAGCATGAAAATTTTAAACCATTTTCTGCACCATTCCCTTAATAACAACAACAATAGTATTCAAAGTAATGAGCAAATTATATGTTCGAACGTACGTGGCATGATTTCATGGTGTAACATGTTGTAAATTATTGTAGATTAATTTATTAGGATGTCGATTGTTCCTGTAATGGTTATACAATATTGCATTTTAAAATTCCAAACATTACATTATGATAAGATTGAATTTCATTTTCGTGTAAAAGACGACCTAAACCAGGAAGAAACAAGCCAAACAAGAAAGCAAAATCACAGAGATACTTATTACAGTATATTAATCAGTATTAAAATAATAATATGGAAATTAATCAGTATATTAAACACGAACATAAACATAAATGATCCTTATAAATTATGAAAGAAATTAAAACTATAAAAACAGAATCAAAGTTCATTCACATGGACATAAAAGACGGTGATTCTTATTATATAAAACATCACATGTATCAAAGGGAGATAAAATATCACATGTTTCAAATGGAGATAAAGCTAAATCCGGGCTGCTTTAAGGAAACTTAACTAATTTTCAACGAATGACCTCACATCCAACAGCGTATCCAAAGAGAAATAAATAAAGATGAAGCCGGTACTGATTTCGGACTATGAAAGATGACGTTGGCTGCATATTATAGATAATGACGATAGACGTTAGCACCGGTGAGGACTAGCTTTGCAACTAACATAGGAACGAGTATGAGACAGATGCTTAAACACCACAGGAACTCGTTAAAGCGGCCATAGGTCTGCAAATCGAAAAAATTGATTGTCAATAAAATAACACCCGCAATAAACATCGCCACATATGAAACAACCTCCCGCCGACGGAATCCTACAATGACGTCCATGGCAATGTCCTTAAACTTTCTCGAGTGCTATTGCCTAAGCGCCAGCCCCACGATGGAATTGGAATTTAAAACTAATGTACAGAGTGTTAGGAATTTAAGCGGTTAGGTGGGCACTGGAGATGAAGAGTCAATTAGGTGGAGATGAAGAGTCATCTCGAAAGTTCAAAAGAAATTTTGGGAATTGCTTGGTTTCGTTTATTCCTAATCTCATTCCTATTGTCTATGCTTGGTTTCGTTTACTCATTATTTATGTGTCAAACTAGGCATCCCAACATTGTTATCCAATCCCCGAGTTTCACCCTGTTCTACACTCTAGTCTGCTTTGGCAGGCCTCTCTACTCTCTGCAGACTCAGTGTTGCAATATTTCTTCTGCCAGCTATACGTTACATGGCAATTTTACTGTGTGTGAGCTCCTTCGAACATTCTGCGTGTGCTCTCCCCACTCACTAGCTAACCCTAATCGCCAGATGAGTAAGTTGGCTTGTGATTGAATCAAAACCTTAATCCCGCACCAGCCCGCACATGAGCTCCAGCCCACGCATCATTGGTATCGTCTCATCCCAACTGTTGGAAATAATAATAATAATTACTGGCAGAAGCGCCTTACCAGACCTCAGCCAACTCTGCCAGAGTTCATATCAGTTCAGTCTGTGTCAGTTAGCATCACAAGGGTGAATTCTTCACTATTATGCAATGTAATTCATCTAATTAATTTTAAAGTTTTAGGTAGATAGTTATTACAGCCATTAGAAGAAGCAATTTTAGTTTGCCTATAAATAGAAGAAGTTTGTAAAATCACTCCGTGAGAAAGAAAGAATTCTGAACAAAGAGTGAAGAAAGAATAGAATTGAAGAGAGAATTCTGAACAAAGGGTGAAGAAAGAATAGAATTGAAGCCCAAGCTTCTCTGTGTGTGATTTTGTCGAAGAGGTCGAGCTTAAAAAGATGTGTCCAAGAGGCGACAAGTTTGTATTACCTTTTGTTATTTCTCTACAACTTATATATAGAAAATAGTTTATGGTTGAAATGCATGTTTACTTAGCCACTTAGAGGTTTTAAGCCAGAGTGGTACACTCAAGTCTTAGTAAATGTTTGGTTATATGTTTCTATAATTATGTCAAATTATTGATTGTGTCCATTTTTACTTCATATTACTAGTCTATGAAAAATATTTGCAATTTCTTAAGTTTTTTAGACTAAGAAGCATCCTTTGGAAATTTGGACTAAAAACAAACTAGTCGACCTAAAACTTGTAGGTTAAGTTATGTCTAAATCTAACTTGTAAAAAGAGGTAAAACCTAGTAAGGACTTGTGGAGGTAAAAGTGTCGAGTCTACCATATTGGTAGACTTGTCTAGTGGGAGTTAGACAAGTTTCACACGAAAAAGAGGTGGGCCTGAAAAAATTATAAGTGAGCAATAACTCATGTTTACAGGCTCTCTTTTTGCTAAGTGGTATCATAGCAAAATTTAGGAAAGAAATCATGTCTTAAAAGTGGAAAAGTAATTTTCTAAGAAAAGTTGAAAAATTAAATATGGCTTCCACCTATTGTTCATTACAAACTCTAGTCTTTAGAGGAAAGACTTATGAATATTGTGTTGATGTATTTGTAACTTAATGTATTCATCCGTATATCTTATGTATTGTACCCCGATGTTTATTTCGGGATGTGTCTGTAATGTAATTGAGTCATGTCATACACCGATGTTTATTTCGGGATGTGTCTGTAATGTAATTGAGTCATGTCATACCCCGATGTTTATTCCGGGATGTGTCTGTAATGTAAACAAGTCATGTCAAGTCATTGTGGGTAACCCTCCTATTGGTCAAGGGTTAAAGTCCCCCTAGTTGTGGGGCCCTAAGGTTATTAGACTATCCTAGAGAAGTCAACCCTAGGCGATTCATTGTAAGTAGGGGAAATAGTCCCCACCATTGTGTTAAGGATAAACGTCCTTGTTGGTTGGAGGAGGCAAAGTCCCCACAAGTTGTGGGGCGCTAAGTTTATTAGACACTCCTAGAGACGTCGGCTCTAGTAATTAAATGGTAAGCAAGGCTGACATGTTGGAGTGGGTTTCAAGTGAACAAAAGAATATAAATAGAGAGTGATCCTCTATATTTATCACACACACACTCACTCATTGAAGCGCATCAATGAGAGGAGAAGTTGATGGGACAAGAGAGAGACTGATACTGTCACGAGATCATCCTTATGTTTTCAGGTTTTACTTTTGGTGTTGATTCTATCTCTGAGGAATTTGCGAGGTTTTCTCCTTTATTGTTTCCCTGAGGAAAATTCTTTGTGTCTCTTGTCTCTTGTGTTTTTTCGTTGTGCATGTTATTCTCTCAGTTAAAGATCCTAAGATCATAATGCTAGCTTGAATGATAAAAATCTAACATGGTATCAAAGCTAACCTGAGAAGAAGACATTTTGCAGCTACAGAAGCTAGGGATTTTTACATTGTGCGTCTCTCTCCACAATATATCAGCAAAAGTATGCTAGGCTAACTCTCCATTGAAGGGCGCATCTTTGTGTCGAAGCAGAATTCGATTCCGAGCATTTTCAGTTTTCGGTGCGGGAAATTAGGGGTTTCTATAGAAGAGGAATTTTTGAGTGAGCCTCACATAAGATTTATCTTCTCATCAAAATGGAAGTTTAAAGACCTGGATGAAGATTTTTGGTTGGGTGAAACTCTGAGAAATTCAAACCCTAGTTTGACCCCCAGCTAGAAAAACCATAAATACTAAAAGTGCTAAGTTTTGGTACATTCGCTATATCCCGAGATTGGCGAAGGCTCAGGAGCTGAAAATTTCGAAGGCCGAATATACAATCCTTATTTACACTGTGTCCAAAATTCAGCCTCAAATTCGCTATATTCTGGGATATATAATCCCTCCATTTTAGGGTTCCACCCTCTTCCACAATTCATCCCTAAATAGGACACCTGGGAAGAATTGATATATCTTGGGCTACAAAGGTCGAAATAGAATTTCTAAAGATTTTCCAGAAAGGAAACGAACTATACTTTCTTTGATCCAAGTTTCATATTCATAAGATGAAACAGTGACACATTTCATTTCGTACAACGTCCCTGTTCTGAAGAGTCCTGTAATGGGTCACCTTGGGAAAATGATCATAAGTCCCAATTGGTGAAACCAATTCTGATGAAAAATATGGTGTTGGAACAGAGACATGTGAGGATACTGCAGTGCGAAGTTTCAGACACAAAGGAGTAGTAATTTTAGATATACCGCAGAAACAGTAACATGCATTTCTGTAGAAGAAATTGGAAAACTAGGGCTTCCTGTTCCAAGAGCTTCCCTCCACTGTTTTCAGAAAATGAGTACATTGGACAACTCAACTTGAAGAGATCTATCTCTCTATCCAATCAAATCTGAAAAATTTCAAGTTTTGAAAATTAGGGTTTCTATGACAAACCCTAGCTCATCGAGCTCTGGAACCAAGGCAGACACCTTAAATCGGTAAGATCTAATCTTTTTCTATTTGCATTTGAGGTTCTCTTTTCAAAGTGATATATCACATAAGCTTGATGATAATCTTGGTGAAGTTGAAAATTTCCAAGCATAGAAGTATTTGATCTCTCTAAAGAAAATGAATTGGACACCTACATGAGTAGATAGGTTCTAGTTCCAAAGGGAGATGAGGCTAAAATCCTTACACCAGAAGAACTTGGTCAAGGCCAAGAAGATCATTGTTGATTCAATCACAGATCACATTATACCACAAGTGTCTTCCCTAAAGACACCGAAGATGTTTGATTGCTTGACCAAGCTATTTGAAGGGAAGAACATAAATCAGAATATGACTTTGAGAAAACAGTTGAAGAATGTGAAGATTCAGAATGCAGAGACCATACAATCATACTTTACATGGGTCTCTCAAATCAAAGAACAACTTGTAGTAGTAGAATAAGAATTGGTGATAGCCACCTTGAATGGTCTCCCAAGATCATGGTATTCATTCATTCAAAGAAGGCGTGATAGAAGGAAGTGATTGCATTCAACAGACTTTGGGAAGAGCACATGCAAGAAGAAGCTCAACTAATAATAAGAGAAAAGAAGATGGGAGCAACTGAAGATCTAGCTCTCACCATCCAAAGGAGATCCCTCAAGCGATGAGAAATATGAAGAACTCAACTCTTGAAGAACCTATTATCCACCTTAGCTTTTGGATAAGAAATGATACTATTATGAATGAAGAAGACGACGAAGCCGAAGGCTCAAGAAGGAGTCTAACCACAGAACAAATAAAGAAAAGTATTCAATTGTCATTTCACGATATTGTTTTGTTATGCATTTGTTTATATTCAGTTAATGTATTATGCATGATAGAATGTTTTCATTAATGACATTATACTACTAATATGCATGTGATGGGTAAGTAGTTCATGGTGCTATACAAATCTCCATTGCTACTTATCTAGAATGAAACCTCTTTGGTGACATATTGGATTAGTGCACAATCTCAATGTTGTCTTGGTAGAGATGGAAGGCATATAGAAACGTTTCCGTGAGATATGGATGAATGTTGTATTGGCTAAAGTAGTTGCATGATCATATATTTATGCATAAGAACTTGCTAGTATGAATATTCCTTATGAAATTTTTCTAACCATACAAATGCATTTGACTTGTAGGAAAGATCTCATACATAATCGTCTACAAAAAACGAAGAATGAGACTTGTTCCGAAGAACAAGTGACAACAGTTCAAGAGGAAGAATAATATGACGAATTCAGCGACATCATTGATGCAGAACCTTCCAGCTATCAAGAAGTAACCAAGAAGAAAGGGAAGACTAGTTCAAGAAGAATGATGTCTAGGATGCAGTATCGAGACTTGAAGAGAAGTTCATAGTTCCATCATGCAGTAGATGGAAACATCGTAGGATACAGGGAAAGATTCGTAGCACGAGGCTTCTCAAGAAAAGAAGGCATAGAATACGAAGAGACATTTGCAACCAGTGGGAGTTGAAACACATACATGATGAGCTTAATGAAGATATTAACCTTTGCTACAAGGTTGAATATGAAAGTCTATACACTAGATGGATACATAGAATATTAGTAGCATAGGAAGCTACTTGTCACTCTGGTACATAATGTTTCAGTGCATAGAGTACAAAAGACAGAGGGAGTATGATGCTCCGCTTCAGAGGGAGTGAATACAGAATATCTTCAGGTTGGACATGGTATGACAAGATGGATAGATTATTGATGACTGTAGGCTTTACTGAGAGAAAAGTTGATTTCAACCTTTGCTTCAAGGTTGAAGGCGGAAGATTAGTGATTTCCCTGTTATGTGTCGATGCACTATTTTCTAGGCATAGAGGTGTGGCAGAATGCAGATGGAATATTCCTAGGACAAGGGAAGTATGTAGTCGAGATCCTGAAGAGGTTCAGGATGATGGACTGTAAGGCCATGACCACACCTATGGCATCAAACATGAAGCTATTGAGTGATGCTTCACCAGAGACGGTTGATGCTACGATGTATCGTCAGATGATTGGTTCCTTGATGTACTTGACGAATACAAGACGAGATATTTGCTTTGCTGTGAACACATTGAGACATGTTCACCTGATGGTTGCAAAGCATGCAGTGAGGTACCTGAAGGGTACAATTGATTATGGGCTCAAGTATAAGGTGAATCAGAAGATTAAGTTGGAGGGTTATGTTGATTCATATTGGCTAGGTAGTGCCATCGATAGGAAGAGCACTTTAGGGTGTTGCTTTAGTATGGGATCAAGTGTGACCTCTTGGTTTAGCAAGAAGAAATCCTATGTGGCACTAAGTACATCTGAAGTAGAGTATGTCGCAGCTTGTTTAGCTAGTTGTGAGGTAGTATGGCTGAGGAAACTATTGTCTAATTTATTTGATCTCCAGTTAGATAATACTTGTATATATTGTGACAACAAGAGTTATGTGAAGTTGTCAGAGAACCCGGTGTTCCATGACAAGTCGAAGCATATCGAGATCAAGTATCACTATATCAGGGATATGGTGCAGAGGGGAGCAGTAAAGCTCCAGTATGTTGTGACGGACAAATAGATAGATGATGTATTGACAAATCCATTGGCTAGGGTGAAGTTTGAGTACTTCAGGGAGAAGCTTGGTTTTCTCCATATTGAGGTTCTCTCCAAAGGGAAGTGATGAGTCCGCGAGTCATTCTAACATGGTGAGAGGATTGGTTCCTTCCATGGTTAGATGTAAGGGTTGATCCATTCTATCATGGTGAGAGAATTGGTTCCTTCCATGTCAGATATGAGTGAAGAGCCATTCTGATATGACTGTAGGATTGGTTCCTACATGATCAGATATAAGGGCTATTGCCATTCTTGGAATGGAGCTTCCTGGTGAGGTACCAGGAAAACTCAGTTTGGGACTGAGGGCCATTCTGATATGACTATGATATGTGTTCTCACATGACCAGATATGAGTGCATGTCCATTCTGATGTGATAGAGGGATGTGTTCCCACTTGATTAGATGTAAGGGATGAGCCATTCTGTCATGGTTAGAGTATTGGTTCCTTCCATGTCATATGTGAGTGCTAGCAATTTTGAATTGGTGTCAGATATAAGGGCTACCGCTGTTCTTGGAATGGAGCTACCTGGTGAGGTACCAGGAATCCTGAGCCTGGGACTAAGAGACATTCTGATGTGCCTGAGGGATGTGTTACCACATGATCAAATGTATATTATAGTAGGTGTGTCCTATCATGCTGGTGGATGTGAGTGATACACCTTTTCATAGATGGTAGTAGGTGTGTCCTACCATGCTAGTGATTGTAAGTGTTGTGCCTTTCCACATATGATAGTAGGTGTGTCCTACCATGCTGGTGGATGTGAGTGCTATGCCTTTCCAGAGATGATAGTAGTTGTGTCCTATCATGCTGGTGGTTGTAAGTGCTAAGCCTTTTCATAGAAGATAGTAGTTGTGTCCTATCATGCTGGTGAATGTGAGTGCTCGGCCTTTATGATGTGATTATAGGATTGGTTCCTACATGATCAGATGTGAGTGCTAGGTGGGCCATTCTGACTTGGTGTCAGATGTAAGTGCTGAAGAAGACCTACATGGAGGCTAGGCCTACAACCAGCATGAAAAAGGGATGGCTCTGTAGAACTTCCTGTGACAAGAAGAATCATGAGATAGCACATGTGGTATTGATCCATATCGACTGAGGATCTAGATCTAGTGATGATGACTCAGCAATGATGATCGAGATCAAGTGATGATCCAGATCCAGTGATGATGATCCAGATCCAGTGATGATCTAGATCCAGTGATGATGATCCAAATCGAGTGATGATCCAGATCCAGATGACGATGACATGAAGACGAAGATGACTTGAAGATGAAGATGATGAGAAATCAATGATGATCTAGATGATACAGATAAGAAGACTTGTGCTGATAAATTGTGTTGAGATAATACCTTCCTAGTTAAGAGGGAGTGTTTATGTATTTGTAACTTTGGAATGTATTCATTTGTATATCTTATGTATTGTACCCCGATGTTTATTCCGGGATGTGTCTGTAATGTAATTGAGTCATGTCATACCCCGATTCTTATTTCATGAAGTTTCTATAATGTAAACAAGTCATGTCAAGTCATCGTGGGTAACCCTCCTATTGGTCAAGGGTTAAAGTCCCCGTAGTTTTGGGGCCCTAGGGTTATTAGACTATACTAGAGAATTCGACCCTAGGTGAGTCATTGTAAGTAGGGGAAATAGTCCCCACGATTATGTTAAGGCTAAACCTCCTTGTTGGTTGGAGGAGGCAAAGTACCCACAAGTTGTGGGGCACTAGGGTTATTAGACACTCCTAGAGATGTCAGCTCTAGTAAGTAATTGGTAAGTGAGGCCGACATGCTGGAGTGGGTTTCAAGTGAACGAAATAATATAAATAGAGAGTGAGCCTCTTTATTTATCACACACATAATCACTCATTGGGATGCATGAATGAGAGGAGAAGTTGTTGGGACAAGAGAGAGACTGCTACTATCAGGAGATCATCTTTATGTTTTCAGGTTTTACTTTTGGTGTTTATTCTATCTCTCAGGAAGTTGCGGGGTTTTCTCATTTATGGTTTCCTCAAGGAAAATTATTTGCGTCTCTTGTCTCTTGTGTTTTATTTCTATGCATGTTATTCTCTCGGTTAAAGATCCTAAGATCATAATGCTAGCTTGAATGATAAAAAGCTAACATATTGGTCTCTAACAATGAAGGCTTTGCTCAGAGGTCAAGATGTATGGGGAATTGTCGAGCATTGTTATGCAGAACCAACAAATAAAGCAACATAAACAATCTCACACAAGCTGAGAAAGATGCTCTGAGGGAACAGAGGAAGAAAGATGGAAAAGCTTTGTTCTACATAGATCGATCCATGGATGAAAGCATAATCCCAATCTGAGTAACAACAACAATTTGCACTAAGCAGCAATGGGATACATTGGAGACTTCATATAAAGTATTGCATCTCTATCCATGAAAGAAATAGAGTTAGTAGAATCATTCTAAACCTGAGTTGTTGGTTTCATAAACCAACTGAAATCTCATGGAGAAGCCATAGAAGAACAAAGGGTGATTCAAAAAGTTCTCAGAAGTCTTCTCCTAAGATTTAAATCCTTTGTTGTGACCTTGGAATAAAACAAAGACATGTCATTGTTTACCATTGATGATCTACAAGCTTCACTCATCAATCATGAACACAAACTCAACAGAAGAAACACATCATTGGAAGGTGCATTCGTAGCACATTCATCCATAAGTCATGGAAGAGGCAGGGGGAGAAACAAATTGAAAGGCGATGAAAGAAGTTATTCCAGAGGAGGAGGCAGCATAAATCCTACAAATGTCATCGGTACAGGAGACAATGAGAATCCAAGTCACCAAGTGGTCAGAGGTTTAATAAATCAAAAATCCAATCTTAGTATTGTAAGAAATTTGGTCATTATGCTTATGAATGCAGGAAGAAACAATATGACCAAGGAAGGAAAATCCCAACTCAGTCGACCAACATCAACATTCCGACAAGTGTAATGTTAATGGCATCTACATCTCCAATTTAATGCAATGTTCTCCAAGAAATTCTGCATGACATGTGGTAATTAGATTCAGGCTGTAGCACTCACATGACTCGGAATTTAAATTTGTTTTCGAGTCTAGATAATTCAGTTCAAACTCATGTTACACTTGAAAACAATGTCCAAGTTACTATTTTGGGAAAAGGTACTCTTGGTATTCTAGCTAGGCAGGGGGAGAGTAAATATATTCCTGATGTCTATCATGTAAAATGTTTGAAACATAATTTGTCAAGAATTGGATGACTGATTCAAAAAGTCTACAGAGTCTACATAGAAAATGATCACTCTGTGATTAAAGAAAAGCATCCAAGCAACCGACTGATAGCAAAGGTGCCAATGAAAAGCAATTGCTTGTTTCCATTGAGGATAGTTCCAGAAATGAAAGGAAATAAAAATACAGGGGTTGCATTCAAGGTAGAAAGTAAAGAAGCAGTCGAGCATTTCGACAAGAAAGAAAATGACAGCGCTGATTTTCAGGGTGCATTTCAAAAAGAAGTTTAGGATGAATCCTGGTTGTGGCATTTCAAATTTGGACATCTAAATTTTGGTGGGCTGAAGATATTGCACACAAATAATATGGTGAAAGGATTTCCATTAATCAATGGACCAGAAAGGGTTTGTGAAGGCTGCATTTTTGGAAAGCAGCATATAGAGACTTTTCCATTCGGAAAGTCATATAGAGCACCCACACCACTTGCAATTGTGCACTATGATATTTGTAGTCCAATGCATACATCATCCATTGGTGGCTACAATTATTTTCTTACTTTTATTGATGACTACTCTAGAAAAATATGGGTATATTTTCTGAAACATAAATCTGATGCATTTGGTTATTTTCAACAGTTCAAGGCGCTCATGGAGAACCAGAGTGGACACCGCATCAAATTCTTAAGGACCGACAAAGGAGGTTAATATGTTTTGAATGAATTTCTAATGTTTTGCGAGACCCATGGAATACGAAAGCAATTCAATGCATGGTATACACCTCAGTAGAATAGTGTTGCCGAAAGAAAGAACATAACCATCATGGAGATGGAGCGCAGCATGTTGGAAGCTAAGCATTTTCCGAATGAATATTGGGGTGAAGCAGTCACAACAGCTGTATACCATTAGAGAGAATTTGAGGTAAAAAATGGGCCTCAAAAGGACCAAAATGTACTATAAAAATTAACCAATTACATTCTAGTATATGACATCATCCCCCATGGTTGAGGTGGCATTGCATGAGTTAATAATGCTTATTTGTCACATTTTCTACGGTGGATGAAAACCCATAGTTAACCAAGGTAGTGGTACAAGTACTTTTAAGTCATAAAGTAAAGTACTCACAATAAAATTCATTTCACACTTTCTCATAAAGTAATAGTATTGTTATTTTTAAGTAAAGTATTCATTATTCCAAAAAATGTTTTTTCACATTATTTTTTCTTTTCACGTTTTTTTATAAAATAATATATTGTCATTTTCATGTTTTTTAATTTTAAATTATATATTCACTCAATTTTATTTAATATCATAATGTCAAACAAAATATATATATATATATATATATATATATATAATCTTGTACTTTTAAAATAAATTAAATCCATCAACAATATTAATATGAAATATGTATATTAATTATGGATGAGTTATATATATATATAGAATCATACGCATTCATTTATATCATGTTTTTATGTATAAAACAACATGTTGATATGATTATAACTTTATTATAATTTTTTAATAATTAATTTTATCGAATAATATGTAAATTATGTTATTATAACTTGTTAAATATTAATTAATAATAATGTAATTATGATAAAAATTATAATAAATGTTATCATGTTAGTTTTAATAATACAAATATTTTAAAATGTTAATGATTAAAAAATTAATAAAATTAATTAAGCTATTTATATTTAATTTGAATTTATAACATAATGTGTAAAACTGTATTATGACCCATTTTTTTAACAAATTAGTAACATTGAATTTTTACATATATATTTGTATTAATAATTTTTTTAGTTGCAATGAGTGAAAATAATTTTCCTAGATAAGTATTTATGTTATAAAAATATTTTCAAATTGTATAAATATTTTGTTAATAATTTATCGTCTATAAAAAAAAATTAGAACAATTTATGCTTTAACTAATAAATTAAAAAAATTATGCACCACCATTCACTTATTAAGTTAATATGATATATTATTTATTCACAACTTTTTTATTGCTAAAAAGTAAGATACATTAAAATCAACTAATAAATTAGAAGAATTTATACACAAGTGTTGACTTATTCAGTTAATAAGATATATTATTTGCTCTTAATTTTTTATTGCAAAAAAAAATATACATAACTTTTTTATTATTAAAAACAATATACATTAAAATCTTATATAGTAATATGACATATTTTCATAATGTATAAATATTTTTTTAATAATTTATTTAAGAATATATTAAGTCTTATATTATTTTCTATAAGAGATTTAACTATAACATTCATTTACAATAGAATGAATATATATACAAAAATTATGATTTTGATAGTAATTTATTCTAATAATGAAATAAATATTATAATAATATTGTTGGAATTTTAGATGTAAATAAATCTAGATTAAATCACATTAAAATTAAATTGATGAGGAATGTACTAAATATAAAAAGTCAACATAAATAAAAAAAATAACTCCTAAAAATAATTTTTTGTTTAATTTCATTTACAAGTTCAAGACAAATAAATGCTAAAGGACAATAATTTTTTTGGGAATTTGCAATGAATCTTAGTCACATCATTGTAGAGTTATTTTATTAATTTTATTTATAGTCAATTTAGAAAAGTAACTCAACAATGGTTATTTATATTGTGCATAAAAAGTAGTGTAGGAGGTGAGTTGTCATATATACCTACCCCATAAAACCCCTACCTCATAATATTTTAATATATCTTATATTTTTGTAGTACATCTCTTAGGAGGCCCATTTTTTACCTCAAATTCTCTCTAATGCATATGAGCAGGAGAAAGTTATCACAAATCCATTAATTCGTCATTGAAAATAATGCAAGCCACAGTCTTTAAAACAAGCACGAATGCAAATTGTCAATAATATCAACTAAGACATACAACACTTTCCATGTTTTGTTCTTACAAAATAAAATTTCAATAAAACAATGAAACTTTCATATAAAATCCGAGAAGAATCATCTCGTGTCTTATCGTAGGGTATTTTTTGAATTGTTTTGTTGATTTTTTCATATGAGTAGGAGAAAGATATCACAAATCCATTAATTCGTCATTGAAAATAATGCAAGCCACAATCTTTGAAACAAGCATGAATGCAAATTGTCAATGATATCAACTAAGACGATTGATACAACACTTTCCATGTTTTGTTCTTACAAAATAAAATTTCAATAAGACAATGAAACTTTCATATAAAATCCAAGAAGAATCATCTTGTGTCTTATCGTAGGGTATTTTTTGAATTGTTTTGTTGATTTTCTCATATGAGCAGGAGAAAGTTATCAAAAATCCATTACTTCGTCATTGAAAATAATGCAAGCCACAATATTTGAAACAAGCACGAATGCAAATTGTTAATGATATCAACTAAGACTATTGATACAACACTTTCCATGTTTTGTTCTTACAAAATAAAATTTCAATAAGCCAATGAAACTTTCATATAAAGTCCAAGAAGAATCATCTTGTGTCTTATCGTAGGGTATTTTTTGAATTGTTTGGTTATTTTTTTCATATGAGCAGGAGAAAGTTATCATAAACCCATTAATTCGTCATTGAAAATAATGCAAGCCACAATATTTGAAACAAGAACGAATGCAAATTGTCAATGATATCAACTAAGACTATTGATACAACACTTTCCATGTTTTGTTCTTACAAAATAAAATTTCAATAAGACAATGAAACTTTCATATAAAGTCCAAGAAGAATCATCTTGTGTCTTATCGTAGGGTATTTTTTGAATTGTTTGGTTGATTTTTTTCATATGATCAGGAGGAAGTTATCATAAATCAATTAATTCGTCATTGAAAATAATGCAAGCCAAAATCTTTGAAACAAGCACAAATGCCAATTGTCAATGATATCAACTAAGACGATTGATACAACACTTTCCATGTTTTGTTCTTACAAAATAAAATTTCAATAAGACAATGAAACTTTCATATAAAATCCAAGAAGACTCATCTTGTGTCTTATCGTAGGGTATTTTTTGAATTTTTTTGTTGATTTTTTCATATGAGCAGGAGAAAGTTATCACAAATCCATTAATTCGTCATTGAAAATAATGCAAACCACAATCTTTGAAACAAGCATGAATGCAAATTGTCAATGACATCAACTAAGACGATTGATACAACATTTTCCATGTTTTGTTCTTACAAAATAAAATTTCAATAAGACAATGAAAATTTCATATAAAATCCAAGAAGAATCATCTTGTGTCTTATCGTAGGGTATTTTTTAAATTGTTTTGTTGATTTTTTCATATGAGCAGGAGAAAGTTATCACAAATCCATTAATTCGTCATTGAAAATAATGCAAGCCACAATCTTTGAAACAAGCACGAATGCAAATTGTAAATGATATCAACTAAGGAGATTGATACAACACTTTCCATGTTTTGTTCTTACAAAATAAAATTTCAATAAGACAATGAAACTTTCATATAAAATCCAAGAAGAATCATCTTGTGTCTTATCGTAGGGTATTTTTTGAATTGTTTTGTTGATTTTTTCATATGAGCAGGAGGAAGTTATCACAAATCCATTAATTCGTCATTGAAAATAATGCAAGCCACAATCTTTGAAACAAGCACGAATGCAAATTGTCAATGATATCAACTAAGACGATTGATACAACACTTTTCATGTTTTGTTCTTGCAAAATAAAATTTGAGTAAAACAATGAAACTTTCATATAAAATCCAAGAAGAATCATCTTGTGTCTTATCGTCGGGTATTTTTTGAATTGTTTTGTTGATTTTTTCCATTAGATAGAATTTGAGGTAAAAAATGGGCCTCAAAAGGACCAAAATGTACTATAAAAATCAACCAATTACATTCTAGTATATGACATCATCCCACATGGTTCATGTGGCATTGCATGAGTTAATAATGCTTATTTGTCACATTTTCTACGGTGGATGAAAACTCATAGTTAACCAAGGTAGTGGTACAAGTACATTTAAGTCATAAAGTAAAGTACTCACAATAAAAGTCATTTCACACTTTCTCATAAAGTAATAGCATTGTTATTTTCAAGTAAAGTACTTATAATTCCTAAAAATGTATTTTCACATTTTTTATAAAATAATATATTGTTATTTTCATGTTTTTTAATTTTGAATTATATATTCACTCAATTTTATTTAATATCATAATGTCAAACAAATATNTATATATATATATATATATATATATATATATATAATCATAAGCATTCATTTATATCATGTTTTTATGTATAAAACAACATGTTGATATGATTATAACTTTATTATAATTTTTTAATAATTAATTTTATAGAATAATATGCAAATTATGTTATTATAAGTTGTTAAATATTAATTAATAATAATGTCATTATGATAAAAATGATAATAAATGTTATCATGTTAGTTTTAATAATAAAAATATTTTAAAATGTTAATGATTAATAAATTAATAAAATTAATTAAGTCATTTATATTTAATTTGAAATTATAACATAATGTGTAAAACTGTATTATGACCCATTTTTTTAACAAATTAATAACATTGATTTTTTACATATATATTTGTATTAATAATTTTTTTAGTTGCAATGAGTGGAAATAATTTTCCTAGATAAGTATTTATGTTATAAAAATATTTTCAAAATGTATAGATATTTTTTTAATAATTTGTCGTCTATAAAAAAAAAATATTAGAATAATTGATTCTGTAAGTAATAAATTAAAAACATTTATGCACCACCATTCACTTATTAAGTTAATATGATATATTATTTATTCACAACCTTTTTATTGCTAAAAAGTAATATACATTAAAATCAACTAATAAATTAGAATAATTTATACGCAAGTGTTGACTTATTCAGTTAATAAGATATATTATTTTCTCTTAACTTTTTTATTGCAAAAAAAATATACATAACTTTTTTATTACTAAAACCAATATACATTAAAATCTTATTAGTAATATGACATATTTTCATAATGTATAAATATTTCTTTAATAATTTATTTAAGAATAAATTAAGTCTTATATTATTTTCTATAAAATATTTAACTGTAACATTCATTTACAATACAATGAATATATTAAAAAAAAATTATGATTTTGATATTAATTTATTCTAATAATGCAATAAATATTATAATAATATTGTTGGAATTTTAGATGTAAATAAATCTCGATTAAATCACATTAAAATTAAATTGATGAGGAATGTACTAAATATAAAATGTCAATATAAATAAAAAAAAATAACTTCTAAAAATAATTTTTTGTTTAATTTCATTTACAAGTTGAAGACAAATAAATGCTAAAGGATAATAATTTTTTTGGATTTACAATGAATCTTAGTCACATCATTGTAGAGTTATTTTATTAATTTTATTTATAGTCAATTTAGAAAAGTAGCTCAACCATAGTTATTTATATTGTGCATAAAAAGTAGTGTAGGAGGTGAGTTGTCATATATATCTACCCCATAAAACCCCTAAATCATAATATTTTAATATATCTTATATTTTTGTAGTACATCTCTTAGGAGGCCCATTTTTTACCTCAAATTCTCTCTAATGATTATGAACCGATGTCTGACAAAGAGTGTGAAGAACAAATTTCCTCAAGAAGCATGGAGAATGTTGAAAGTATTGTCACATAACTAGAAAGAACCAACAACCATCTTCTGTGACAGCAATTCAGCCATAACATTATCAAAGAACCATGTGTTTCACAAGAGAACCAAGCACATTGACAGATGGTTTCATTTCATAAGAGAGTTGGTGAACAACAAAGAAATTTATTTAGAATTTTGCAAGTATGAAGATCAACTTGCAGAAATATTTACAAAACCATTGGCAATGGATACATTTCAACATCTACATAGTTGTCTTGGAATGAAAAGTTCTGCACAGTTAACTCTGTCATGCACAGAGCAAGTTTAAGCTCTGAAACATTCTGTAAAATTTTGTTTAAGATCCCCATCTTCTCACAATTAAGGGGGAGTGTTCAAAATAGTAATTACACGCAGAAGTTGTACCAGACCTTAGTCGACTCTTCCAAATTCTGTATGAGTTCAGTCTCTATGAGTTATCCTGACAAGAGTGAAGTGTTGACAATTCTGCAATGTAATCCAGTCGAATTAATTTTCTGAACTTAAGTTTTAGGTAGATAGTTATTACAGCCATTAATGGAAAGTCTATAGATTCATGAAGAAGAAGTTTGTAAAATCACTACGTGAGAAAGAGAGAAATAGAGAATTCCAAGAAAAGAGTGAAGAAAGAATAGAATTGAATCCCAAGCTTCTGTGTGTGTGATTCTGTTGAAGAGACAAAGCTCTGTAAAAGGATCTATCGAAGAGCCAACAAGTTTGTATTACCTTTTTTTATTTCTCTACAAGTTATATATATCAAATAGTTTATGCTTGATGTGCAAGTTACTTAGCCAACATTTTCTGTAGAATTATTTGTGTAAATGTTGTTTACATTTACCGGTTGAGTGAAAGATCAAAAAATCCATAAATTTCTCACCCAATAAATGTTCCAGGTTTTATGACAGAGTGGTCGACTCAAGTATTCCTATATGTTTGGTTATATATTTCTACAATTCTGTCAAATTATTTATTGTGTCGGTTTTTACTTCATATTACTGGTGGGTGAAAAATATTTGTAATTTCTTAAGTCTTTTAAACTAAGAAATATCCTTTGTAAATTTAGACTAAAAACAAACACGTCGACAAGTGGTCGAAGTAAAAACTATCAGTCAAATTCTATCTAAGTTGTAAAACTGACAAGTTGTCAAATTCAACTTGTCAAGGTAAAACCTGTCGGTACAACCGACAAGTAAGAACCGTGTCGAGGTAAATCCTGTCGGTAAAACCGACAAGTAAGAACTTGTCGAAGTAAAAGTGTTGGGTCTAAAAGTCCGACCATATTGGTATACTTGTCTAGTCACAATTAGACAAGTTTTCCTTGACAAGGAAAAAGAAAAAGAGGTCGGCATGAAAATTTTATAACTGAGCAGTAACTCAAGTTTTTCGGCTCGATTTTTGCTAACACCAACCGTAACAAGAAATTCAATTTCGGAAAAACCTATGGGAGCTACCATCATTTCAATTCTTTTAGAAAAGGATAAAAACTAGGAATATGTGTCCATGTTCGTTGATTAGTAATACAGAAGATATTATAGGTGATAATCATGCCATTGTTTCTTGCTCAGTCAGCCCTGAGTATGGCAATATTATGTTGTTTTTCAATAAAGATGACATCAACCAAGATCATACTTAAGTGGACATTGTCCACTGAATCTATGAATTTTATTATGATTTGAGAATCTATTGTACTGGTTTGGGTTGGATGATGATACTCTTCTCTGCTTGCTGATGAATATTTATTGATCCCCTCAAACCATGGATGGAGATAGTCTCCTATCTGCAATTGTTATTATTGTAGATTTTGTGAGAGGAAAGACCATCCATCTAATTCAATCCTAGATTCGAAGGATGAGGATGGAGAAATTATTCCTCATGATGCATGTGCCCTAGCGTAGGTTGACATTGTTCCAGAACTCTTTAGTGTTGTCAAGAATAAGGTCATATAAAGAGACATCTTGATAGAACTGATGTTTATGCTTCCACGCAACTGTAGCTAGAAGGGAACACATAGAAGTGGTGCAAGTGTTGTTGAATGTTGGAGCTTCTCCAAAATGAACAAATGTTTCTATTGTTGGTGGAGCTTATCCAAAAGCATTGGCACATGGGATGTGTTTGGAAAGATGCCTCTCCTATGTTTTCTTCCCCTCAACGTGGATGAAGTATCCATAGATTACCTCCCCCTTGTCGTGATCATCAGATTTCTCCTTCTTCTATGGACATGATCGTCGCCTAGCTCTAGCTCTATTAAGGTGCGACCTGTACTTATTACCTATTCCGACCATACAAAGTATACTCCACACATAGAAAATAGACTCCTTTAGGCTCATTGTGGTGCCCACTACCTAGTGACAACTAATCTAATGTGTTTAATTGAAGTTTTTATAACTAGAAAAACCTGCAGCAGTTTTACTAGTGTAAATTATTTCCTAAAGTATATTGTGCATTGTTGGGATAGGGATAGTCTAAGAGGCTAGGCCCTTCATGTAGTCTCTTGTTCTTCATTAATGAGATTCAATACTTTGCATGAGTGGATGTTTCCCTCTATGATATTTTACCACATTAATTTATGGTGTTTTAATGATGTTTCTTCTTCGTGTTTTAATGATGTTTCTTCTTGGTGTTTTAATCTCTTTTTCAGAGCCACCTGAAAAAGAGAGACGTCAAGTTGAACCTGCGGTTTCTTGACTTGTTTGTTGCTTCCTTCTTGAAGAAGAAGGATAGCCACCATGGAGAAGAGAGTAACGTGCTATTATCATTGGTGGAGAACCATTAGTTTTTTTCACACCGTGAGTCTTCTCACAGTGGAGACCACATGAAGAAGAAATACGTGAAGCAGTCTGAGACCGTGGAAAATCCCCTTGTTAAAGATGGAGGTAAGTGCAACTACTACTGAACCATGCTGAATCGTGTCGTTGCTACACAAGGAGGAAAGGGAGCAGTTGGACACCCAAATATTTCTTTTGAGCTTGAAAAGGAAATAAATGTCAACTTGAGCCTTAACTGGTGAAGGTTCTCCCACGTGATTTTTCATGAAGATGAGCTCAACAGTTTGAGGCTATTGAAGGATCACCCGCATGGCTGTTCGTGAAGATGAGGTGAGCAGTTTGACTGTTTTCATCAAAGCATGGAGGAAGAGAGAGCTTGCATGGGGAGTTGCACATAGAAAAGAGGATCTTCCTTGTTTCCTCGTGAATCCCTGCTCATTTCTTGACGTGAAGAGATTAGATCACTTTTGGACAACTTTTTTTGTTGCTAGAGAGACCCGAACGTGGCGAAGAAAGGAGGCTTGTGATGGAGGACCATGAGAGATATAGAAGTAAATCCCACAACTACTGAAGGTAAAAGGTGGTAGATATGAAAAACATGTTCTATTTTTTTGGAAGTTTTATATATATATATATATATATTAAAACGATGGTGAGGTAAGTAGTCTATTGATAAAGGATATCTTGTAATGATAGTGTGACCCGTGTTCAATTCTTGAATGCACCCTTGTTTGATTCTCAAATGTATCATTTACTCGAATAAGATTTTAGATCGGTGAAGGGCATGTAGGTATGTATTACATTGTAGGAGCAATGTTTTGGGAACGAACCCCCACCTTTATGGGGTTAAGGGCAGGAGCTAGCGGTGAGGTCTGATGGTTGACTCGACGGAAGTCCATTTTCGATTCTTGCGGGAGAGGTGTTTGTATAACAGTGCAGCTCCCCAAAAAATTCATGTATGACTGCGATGGAGTACGTACTCTTGTTTAAATCTGTGCTTAAGATTTAGCCTAGCCCTGGGTTGTGAGTTTGGTATCTAGGTGGAAAATCGACAATGTTCGACAAGTTGCTTGAAGAGGTTCTCACAATTGCTATATATATATATATTCAACCGATTCAAGTGGGGACTGCAATTTCTTCTTCCTAAGAATCTATTACTATTTGCTTGGAGAATTTATTGTCATTTGTTTAAGAGTATTTTGTTATGGAAAATATATATATTTAAAAAAAATCACAACAATGTCTAGCATAAAGTTTAAAATTGAAAAATTTAATGGTAAAAATAATTTTGAACTATGGAAATTAAAGATGTGGGATATGGTCGAGGAGGAGGTATGGGAAAGTAACACGCCATTTTGACCCCATCATATTTTGATTGTACATGATGTATATATATTGTATTAGGATCATGGCATGGAGCTCAAGGCCAAGGACCTACCATCGATTTGGTATTTTTTATATAGGTGATCAAGGTTGATGCCTAAGGTGATGGTTTCTGTGCTATTCAAAGCATAGAGAATTTTTGAATATCATGTAAATGCACAATTTAATAAAATTCCATAGCTAGCTATGTAACTGCAACATGAGAGAGATGGGGGCATGATTTCACAAGGGATAGGGTGGGGGAGTTGGTAAAACCTATGAGCCTATAAGGTTAATCCATATGTCATTGAGAGAACCATTGAACCTTAGCTACCCTTTTTGTCCTTGCACTCAGTCATTAATTCCTTCTAGAAATTGGATAAGATAGTTAATACGTAGGGCAGTGCAAAGAATGGAAGACTGTAGTCTATGCAGGCCTACATCCTGGGGGAATCCACAATTTTGCTTCTACATGAAGCAAGCATGTGATGTGTTCCCAATCCGTAAGAGGAGGTCGCATTTGGGTTTTTATCACTCCTCCTCATTCATTCGAACTATTCCATCATTTTTAGGGGGGATTATACCATTTGAGCTCTCCAGACTGCTCATGCATGTTTTGCATTCACCTGTGTTGCAGAACCATGGTTTTTTGTTTTTGATTGTCCATCCCTGATCCCTTCATCGTGTTGGTTCAATGCCTGGAACTGCAGAACCATTTATCTACAAGTATTTTCCTTTGTCGAGCAAGGGAGCATGGGTTCATGGTTCAGACGGTTTGATTTTCACTCTCCTGAGTTGTGGAAGGTGTTTTCACAGTGGGGTTCTCTATTAAAGAGTGAGAAATCATGTTTTAATGGTTGTTGTGTTGTGCACCATGGTTTTGGGTCTAATTGGTATGTAGGACTAAGGAGTGGAAGAGAAGAGGAATGGACTTGTAACCTAGTGCAAAAATTAACCTCAGGAAAAGAAAAGAGTGGCTTGTAGATCCTTACTGCATTCCTAGAAGAGCGCTAGAAGGGATGCATATCCTGAAGGAATGTTGAGCAGAGAAAGGGATGCTACCTTGTGTTAGGATGTAGGTAATGTGGATGACAGGATAGATAGATCTTGTGGATGGATATTGGCTTGGCCTTGGGGCCTGTTAACCCAATTGGATATTGGTTTAGATGAGTCTTATTTTTCTTTGGCTTTGTGTCTAACCCTTGGCTGGAAAACCTGTTAACCTAGCTGTCAAAGATGGTTTGGTCTTGGGACCTCTGAACCCATCTGTTGGCTTGGATAGTCCTTAATGCAAGTGTTGGCTTGATAAGCCTACAGCCTATTAACCCAACTAGGTTTTGGCTTGGCTGGACAATATGATAAGTCAAACTAGTTGCTGGCTTCATTGTGTGTTAAAAATATCTGGTTGTGTGTGAGTCTGATGTTCCCTAGTTCCTTGTGGATTCATGCCCATCTCGGGGGTCACAGTGGTGTCGAGAGATTAAAGAACACATTGGCCTATGGTTGGGTGGAACATTACAACTACATAGCTAGTTACAGGACAACTTCATGCTTCAAGAAGAATATTCTTGTTATCTTATTTATGCAATGTATTTTCCTAAAATTGTTTTGTTCATGATCGAATCCTTAATCATGATCAAGTAGATGTTTACTAGTGCATATTTCCTACATTTTATCTATGTTTTTTCCTTAGATGTTTTTATGCATTTTTGCCTAAGTTCATCAAGGCTGAAAGCCTATTATAGAGGTCAGAATCCTTCTCACTTATTGTTTCCGCCCTTTGAGATCCGCCTAGGAGAGGTGGAATGCAGAAGCCGAAAAGGAGCAGTTGAAATGGGAAGAAAGGTTGTGTTTCTGCATCCTAGTATTCACAACAGAAGGCAAAATGCGGGAGGAGGGAGAAGGAATTTCCATCGGCGCAAAATGTGGGAATTCCGACTTCCGGGATCCACCTGTCAAAGGTGGAAGGTGAAAGGTGGAAATTAGGATAAAACATAACACAAAAATTGGGCTTTCTGACTCTCGATGTCCAATGTTGGAAGGAAAAAGTTGGAAGCGTGAAATGATTCTAAGGCAGAAGGGTGAATTTTCGATTCCCGAGATCTGCTTGCGGAAGGTGGGATGTGGAGAGAAAAAAATGCAGAAAATTTCTAAGGAAATCTATTGTTCTGAATTCCACAGTTTAAGGTTGGAGGGAAGAAGTTGGAAGGACAGAGAAAAGTTAAGTCGAAAGTGTAATTTCTCAGTTTCTGAGTTCTGCATCGGAAGGGCAGAAGGTGGAAGAATGAAAATTGATCAAGGCCGAGTATTATTTTTTTGTGATCTGATCTTCGCAGCAGAAAGGAGGAATGTGGAAGGAGAAAAGTAAACAATTTCAGATATCGTTTCGTTGGTTTTTTATTTTCAAGTTCTGCAGCCGAAAGGTGAAAGGAGGAAGCAGAAATTGAACAAGTTTAGGTATCATTTCGTTGGGTTTTTATTTCCAAGTTCTACAATGGAAAGGAGGAAGGAGGAAGGTGAAAAGACGAAGTGCGGAAGGCAGAAGGCGAAAAGGTCGTTAAATGTTTCTTCGCACATTTATGTTTCTGATTTCTGACTTCCAAGGTCGGAAAATGGAAAGCGAAAGTGAGGAAGTTGAAGGTTGGAAGAATTCTTTGTCCAAATGTTGAAGTTATGATTTCCAACTTCGGAGGCCGTAAGGAAGAAATTGGAAGGCTCACAAAATGCTTCGTTGAAATGTTGAAGTTTTGATTTTCGACTTCCGAGTCTGGAAGGCAGAAAGCATAAGGTTGGTGGAACGCTTTGTTAAAAGGTCAAAGTTCTGATTTACGAATTTCGAGAGCATAACATGGAAATCAAAAGTGCAAAAGTGGAAGGTTGGAAGAACGCTTCATCAAAATGTTGAAGTTCTGATTTCTGACTTCTGAGGTCGGCAGTGCGGAAGCGAAGGTGCGGAAAGGGCAAGGTTAGTTCGGAAATGGACATTCTGGACGCAGAATGGATAATTGAAGGGAGAAAAAACTAGTATAGTGGTTATAATCTTGAGATGAAGGTTGGAGAATAGGTTAACGTCCATACCCGATGTTTATTAGAAGAACAAAGAGGTTCTTTAAGAAAAAAAATTTAATAATCCATATCATGGGGTATGGGCATGTGATAGCGCGGTGTCAGAGTTAATGGTTGCAATATTGGGCCTCGATGGGCCATGTGAATAGTTTCTAGAACTATTGGTTGCAACATTGTATCTAACTGTGTTTTTAAATTTTGAAAATTATCATGTATCTAACAAACATGTTTGTTAACACATTTTTGCAGAGTCATAGAGCATATTAGAAAGGTAGGTTTTTAACTCAAGCCATGAGAACTTACAATGGGTATGATGCATGATATCCCCATGGGTATGAGGAAGATGTTATGGATGAGAACGTTAGATTCAAAAATGATGAAACTGATTCTAATGGAAGGAGATATCGGGATATCCCACCAAATTTTGTAGCCACCATGAGAAGCCTAAGGTTGTAAATGCATAGTTACATAGCAGACAATGAAAAATTGGTCAAAGATCAAGAAAATCAGAAATAGCTGAACACAACCATGCTATAGATTTTGACAAACTTATAAACAAATATGGATTGTGGGCATGGCACAGTAAAGCCAGAAGGAAGTAACCACAACACTAGAAGAAGGAAAAGGACTTCTAGTGGGTCATCTGACTCAGAAGAATCTAGTCGGGGTTCAAGCTCTTCTTTTTTCGATATAAATAGGTGCCACAGGAATAGCTCTCGAGATGAATTTAAGAAGGATAAACCTCCTACCTTTAATGGTGAGGTAAATATTTGTCAAGAAGATGAATCTTGGCTTCTTGGGATGAGGAAGTATTTGCAAGTCTAGGATTATTCATGAAACATGAAGGAAAGGATTTCCATCTTCAATCTGAATGGAAGAGAATCCATTTGGTGGGAGAAACTCAGACAGGTAAAGAGGATCAATAAAATAAGACTTAAGTGGAAATAGCTCAAGAAGTATTTCAAGCAGAAATACCTCTCTAACAGGTATTATGATGAAAAAATTAAGGAATTCCATGAGCTGAGGTTAGGACAACTAACAATGGAAGAATATTCCACTAAGTTCTTGGAGTTCTTAAGATATGTCAGGTACATCAAATATGAGAAGGTTAAGATCTATGTTTTCTGAGTGGATTAATTGATTCTTACAATGAACGAATTGAGTTTGATGAGCCTAGAATGCTTGAAGAGGCTATCAGAAAGGACAAGTACTGTTATAACCAGAACAAAGGAAAGAATTATCATCATAAGGCTTGGAAGGAAAAGAAGAATGAGAAGTTTGAATAAAGGAAGAAAGGATTCAAACCTTCCAAATTCATCAACCAACAGTAAAGGAACCCATCACCGACTGTAAATCGGTGAGCGAGAGTGATGGGAGAAAATCCAAGATATCCACAATAGAACAAAGAACCCCTCCAATGCTAGAGGTTTGGAGGACCCCACACACGCAGGAACTGTCCTCATGAGGAAGTGTATTTAAGGCCATATTACAATGTCCAAGAAGTTGAAACTATTTGTCAGGTGTCAAGGGAAGTCCCTAGGATTTATGCAGCGTTAGAGGACCATCAGGAATATCACCAGTCAACTGTGATTGAGGTTCTATGTAAGGTTGCTGAACAGTTTGTCTTTGTTTTGATTGACCCTGGTTATACTGATAGTTATATTACTCCTAGGATTTTTGAATTTTGTGCTTTTAAGAAGATAAAGCATAGTAAGTCATGGTTAGTTCAACTAGCCTCTGGAACCAAGAGGAAGGTCAGTGAGATTGTAGAAAAATGTCTATTAGCGATGAATGGGTTAGTGACTTATGCAAATCTGAATGTTTTGCCACTTGCTTCATATGACATTCTCATTGGAATGGATTGGTTATAATCTCATAGGGTAAATATTGATTGTTACAATAATACTTTTGAATGCATGGATGAAGACGGCACCCGAGATTGGTAAGAGGCATCCCAAAAGTGGTTTCTGTTAGGCATATTTTAGCCATGCAACTGAAGAAGTTATGTAGGAAACGTTTCAAGTTATATGCATCCCATATTTTGGAGGAAGATCATAATGAAACTACTAGGTTGGACAATTTTCATGTGCTACAAGAATTCAAGGATGTTTTTCCTGATGATGTTCCAGAGCTTCCTCTAAAGAGAGATATTGATTTTACCATTGACCTTGTGTCAGGGGCAGCACCAGTCTCTAAGGCACCCTACATGATGAGCACACCATATTTGTTAGCGTTGAATATGCAACTTCAATAATTGTTGGATAAAATGTATATCATGCCTAGTGTGTCTCCTTCGGGAGCACCAGTTCTGTTTGTAAATAAGAAAGATGGTACACTCAAATTGTGTATTGATTACATAGAATTGAACAAATTCACAGTGAATAACAAGTATCCTTTACCTTGAATTGATGATCTTTTCGATCAAATGAGAGGGGAAAATGTATTCTCCAAGATTGACTTGAGGTATGGTTATGATCAGGTAAGAATCAAGGATGAATACATTCATAATACAACCTTTAGAACAAGGTATGGACACTATGAGTTTGTAGTGGTTCCATTTTCTCTCACAAATACACCAGCTACATTTATGTGCCTTATGAATAGTATTTTTAACATGTATTTTTTGTTCGTGTCTTCCTTGATGACATTCTTATATATTCTAAGAATGAGGAAGAGTATGAAGAACACTTAAGAATTGTTTTGCAATTGTTGAGGGAGAATAAGATGTATGCCAAGTTGAGTAAGTGTGACTTCTATAAAGATAGAATTCATTACTTGTGCCACATCATATCGGATGAAGGCATATTTGTGGACCTTGAAAATATTGAGGTCATCATGAATTTCCCAATTCCAAGGAATGTGAAAGATGTAAGGTATTTTATGTGACTTGAAGGATATTATAGGATATTCATTGAAGTATTATCCAAGGTTGCACATCCTATCACTTGTTTGCAAAGGAAGGGGATGAGATTTGAACAGAAACCTAAATGTGAGGGAAGCTTCCAGCAGTTGAAGGATCTTCTCACAAGTGCACCCATTCTGAAAATTACAGACCTAGAAAAGGTCTTTGTTGTGTGCACTGATGCATGTGGTCAAGGACTTGGAGGATTTATTATGCAAAGAAAACCATGTGGTATGTTATGAGTCTAGGAAGTTAAAAGACCATGATAATAATTATCCCACTCATGAATTATAACTTGCAGCCATAGTACATGCTCTCAAGATGTGGAGGCATTACTTAATGGGAAGAAATTTTGAGTTAAGGACATACCACTGTGGTCTGAACTATTTGTTTGATCATCCAACTCTAACTTATAGGAAAGATATATGGATGGAGTTTTTATGTGAGTTTGATTTTGAGATCAAACACATAAAAGGGAAAGAGAATAAAGTGGTTGATGCACTAAGCAAGAAGGTGCATGAAATGCACTTGGCATGTCTTAGTATTTTCCAATCAGATCTGAGACAGCTGATTGTGAATCATACTACTGAAGATGAGTTGTATGTGCAGGTCAAGGATAAATTGCAGCAACAGAATCTTGAGAAGAGATATGGGGAATATAAATTGGGAGAACATGGGCTTCTTATCTACAAGAACAAAATTTATATTCCACATGTAGAATATTTGAGGAGAGTTGTTATGGATGAGATCCATAAAGCTCCATATTATGATCATCAAGGATATCAAAAGACAATTGGTACAACCAGAAAGCAGTATTTCTAGCTAGGAATGAAAAAGGATATTACTGAATAGATTTCAAGGTGCATGAAGTGCCAGCAGGTGAAAGTTGAGCATCAAAACCCAACAGGTTTTTTACATCCTTTTCTAGTTCCGGAATGGAAATGGGAAGTTACTTCCATGGACTTCAATACAAGTTTTCCAATGACTTGGAGACAACGTGATTTTATCATGGTTGCAGTGGATCAGTTAACAAAGGTGGCACATTTTATACCTGTTAATTCCACACATAAGACTGATGAAATTGCAAAAATATTCATGAAAAATATTTTCAAGTTGCATGGATTTCCTACGGAAATAGTTTCTGATAGGGATTCCAAGTTCACTTTGCATTTTTGGAAGGGGTTGTTTGCATATTTGGGTAGAAAGCTCAATTTCAGCACCGCTTACCATCCTCGGACTTATGGTCCGATAGAGAGGGTGAATCAAGTGATGGAAGACATGCTTCACATGTATGTGATGGAAAATCCAACCAAGTGGGAAGACTACTTACACTTGCTAGAATTTGCATACAACAATGGAAAGCAAGCATCCTTTGGGATGAGACCATATGAAGCTTTGTATGGAAGAAGGTGTAGGACACTTGTAACTTGGGATAATCCTGTAAATAGGATTGTGCTTGGGACAAAATTGCTTAAGGAGATGGAGCAAGAGGTTGGAAAGATTAGGCAGAATCTGACGAAAACCCACGATAAACAAAAGAGTTATGCTAATAAACATAGAGTGCATAGATAATTTGGTGTTAGGGATCATGTTTATCTGAGAGTGAGGGAAAATAAGAATCCTTTAAATATTAGAATTTGTGCCAAGTTTTCCCCTCGATATTGTGGGCGTTTTGAAGTGATTGAAAGAATAGGGCCAGTTGCATATAGACTTGCATTTCCTGCTAGCACTAGATCTCATGATGTTTTTCATGTTTCTTTTCTTAAGAAATATGTACTTGACCCTAACCATGTGATTAATTGGGATTTTATTCAGGTGGAACCCGAGGGAGAGTTCCAAATAGATACAATGCGCATCCTCGACAGGAAGGTCACCATGCTTTAGAACCGAGCCGTAGGGCAGGTAAAGGTGCAATGGGAGAAATACAATCCTAAAGAGGCTACCTGGGAGCTGGAGGATGACATGGGATTGACACATCCATTTTTGTTCAATTTTGCATAGCACTAAGGATAATTCCAGTGTAGCATTTTTGTTCAATTTTGTAAGCACTAAGGACAGTGCTAATTGAAGGGGGAGGTGATTGTAACACCCCAGTTTCGACCCCATGATATTTTTATTGTACATGATGTATATATATTGTATTAGGATCGTTTCATGGAGCTCAAGGACAAGGCCCTACCATTGATCTAGTATTTTGTATGTAGGTAATCAAGGTTGATACCTAAGGTTATGGTTAGTGTGCTAGTCAAAGCACAGATCATTTATTAATATCATGTAAATGCACAATTTAATAAAATACGATAGGTAGCTATGAAACTCCAACATGAAAGAGACAGGGGTGTGATTTCACAAGGGATAGGGTGGGGGAGTTGGTCAAACCTATGATCCTATAGGGTTAAGCCATATGTCATTGAGAAAACCGTTGAGCCTCAGATACCCTTTTTGTCCCTACACTCAATCATTAATTCCTTCCAGAAATCGGATGAGAGAGTTATTGTCTGAGGCAGTGCAAGGCATGGTAGATTATAGTCTATGCAGGCCTGCAACCTAGGATAAGCCACACTTTTTCTTCTGATGAAGCAAGCACTTGATGCATGCCAAGTCCATAAGAGGAGGTCACGTTTGGGTTTTTCTCACTCCTCCTCATTCATTTGAACCATTCCATCGTTGTTGGTGGGGATTCTACCATTCGAGCTCTACAGGCTGCTCATGCACGTTGTGCATTCACCTGTGTTGCAAAACTGTGGTTTTTTTATCTATGATTGTCCATCCCTGATCTCGTCATCATGTTGTTTCACTACCTCGAACCGCAGAACCAATTATCTGCAATTATTTTCCTTTATGGAGTAAGGGAGCATAGGTTTGTGGTTTAGATGGTTCAATTTTCACTCTCCTGGGTCATGGAAGGTGGTTCTGTAGTGGGTTTCTATGTTACCGAGTGAGAAAGTGTGTTTTGTTGGTCTACAGTGTGTTTGTTGTGTTGTGCACCTTGGTTTTGGTTCTGATTGGTATGCAAGACTGAGGAGTGGAAGAAAAGAGGAATGGAATTGTAACCTAGTGTAGAAAGGAACCTCAAGAAAACATAAGAGTGGTTGGTATATCCTTACTGCATTCCTAGAAGAGCACTAGAAGGAAGGCATATCCTGAAGCACTATTGAGTAGAGAAAGGGATGCTACCTTGCGTTAGGATGCAGGCAATGTAGATTCCAGGCCAGATAAATCTTGTGGAGGTGTCCTTAGCTCTTGAGTGAGAAACTATTCTAGTCATTTTACCTTTCCACTGCCTGACCATCCTGTAAACCCAAGGGATATTGGCTTGGCCTTGGGGCCTATTAACCGAATTCGATATTGGTTTGGTTGATTCTTATTTTGCATTGGCATTGTGTGTAACCCTTAGCCGGAAAACCTGTTAACCCAACTGTGAGAAATGGTTTGGTCTTGGGGCATGTGAACCCATCTATTGGCTTGGTTGGTCCTTAATGCAAGTGTTTCCTTCATAATCCTGTATCCTATTAAACCAACTAGGTGTTATCTTGGCTGGACAGTCTGATAAGTCCAACTAGGTGTTGGTTTGACTATGTGTTAAAAATATTTGGGTGTGTGTGAGTTTGTTGCTCCCTAGTTCCTTGTGGATTCATGCCCAGATCAGGGGTGAGAGTGGTGTTAACAGATTAAAGAACACACTGGCATATGGTTGGGTGGAACGTTGCAGCTACATAACTAGTTGTAGGATAACTTCATCCTTCAAGATAAGTATTCTTGTTATGTTTTTTATGCAATGTATTTTCCTATGAATTGTTATGTTCATGATTGAATTCTTAATGACGATGAAGTAGATTTTTACTTGTGTATATTTGCTTCATTTTATCTTTGTTTTTTCCTTAGGTGTTTTTATGCATTTTAGCCTAAGTTCATGAAGGCTGAAAGCCTGTTACAAAGGTCAGAATGCTTCTCACTTAGTGTTTTTTCCCTTTCATATCGGCCTAGGAGAGGTGGAAGTCAGAAGCCAGAAAAGGAGCAATTGAACTGGACAGAAAGGTTGTTTTTCCGCATCCCAGGATCTGCAATGCAAGGAAGAATGAGGGAGGTGGGATAAGGAAGTTCCATCAGCACAGAATGTGGTATTTCCAACTTCTGGAATCCTCCTATGAAAGGAAAAAGGAGGTGGGTGGAAATCAGAATAAAAGATAAGGCAGAAATTGGGCTATCTGACTTCCGATGTTTGAGGTTGAAAGGCAAAGTCAAAATAGTGCAAGGATTCTAAGGCAGGAGGGTGAATTTTTTATTCCCGAGATACTCCTGTAGAAGGCAGGAAGTAGAGAGAGAAAAAATTTCGAAAAGTTCTAAGGAAAGTTATTGTTTTGAATTTCGCAGTCCGAAATCGAAGGGTGGAAGTCGAAAGTATAGAGAAAAATTAAGTCGGTATTGTAAGTTCATGGTTTCTAAGTTTCGTGGCGGAAGGGAGGAAGGAAGTAGGAGGAAGAATAAAATTTGATCTAGGCCAAGTATTTGTTTTCTTCGATCTGAGTTCTGTAGAAGAAAGGAGAAATGCTAAAGGAGGAAAATGAACAAGTTCAAATATCGTTTCGTTGGTTTCCAATTTCTGAGTTTTGCATTGAAAATCCAGAAGGCAGAAAGTAAACAATTTTAGATATCATTTCGTTAGGTTTTGATTTCTGAGTTACAAAGCAGAAAGGCAAAAGGCAGAAGGAGGAAAGTGGAAGTGCAGAAGGCGGAAGGAGGGTATCCCGTTAAATGTTTCTTATCACATTTATGTTTCCGATTTCTGACTTCTAAGGCTGGAAGGTGGAAATCAGAAGTGTGGAAGTGGAAGGTTGGCGGAACACTTCGTCAAAATGTTGAATTTCTAATTTCTGACTTTCGAGGACGAAAGGCGGAAAGCAGATGTGTAGAAGAAGAAGGTTGGTAGAATGCTTCGTCAAAATGTTGAAGTTCTGATTTCTCACTTCGAATGTCGGAAGGTGGAAAGCAGAAGTGTGGAAGTGGATGATTGGTAGAATGCTTCATCAAAAGATTGAAGTTACAATCTTTGACTTATGAGGCCCGAAGACGAAAGAAAAAGGTTGGCAGAACGCTTCATCAAAATGTTAAAGTTCTTATTTCTGACTTCTGAGGTCGGCATAGGTGGGAAAAGGGAAAGGTTAGTTTGAAAATGGACATTTTGGACGCAGAATCGATAATTGAAGGGCAGAATGACTGGTATAGTGGTTCTAAGTTTGAGATGAATGTCGAAGAATAAGTTAACATCCATACCCATTGTTTATCATAAGAACAAAGAGGTTCTTTATGAAATTATTTTTAATAATCCGCATTATGGGGTATGGGGACGTGACAGGGACGAGGTCGTGGGATTGTGCAATGCTATAATTGTTGAGTATTGGTACATTTACAACAATATTTCCCAAATATTCTGTCGCAATTTACTTATTGTAGCACAACATATCATACTTTTGAAGATTGTCCACAGTTGATCGCGAAGTGGAAAGCGAAGAATCTCCCACCACCATTGAACAAGATCCAGAATGCAAACCAGCCTCAAAATCAGTATCCAAGACCAAATATGGGAAAAATATTGACAGAACCCAGGCATCATCCCGCATATGTTGGACTCATAACTTGAGGAGGAGCGACAACAGGAGATGACAGACCAGTCCTACTGATTAAAAATTGGAAGCTCGAAAGAAGGTATAGTTTGATGTCGATGCTGAAAAAGAAACCTTTTCGATGCAAGAGACATACTGAATACAGACATCAATAAGATTCATATCTATGACATTCCACCTAGTTTTGATTCCACAGCTGTTTCGGGACCATCTCAAAAACCTGGAGCATTGCAAAAGTTTTTGGAAAGTTGTATATCGCTTGCAAAAGACCCTAACACATTAGAAGAAATAGTGTGGTTGTTGCACCAACATGAGAGAGGGGGACAAGACCACACTGTGAATTCTTTGCATAAAAAGAAAACTGGAAGGGAGATGAGAATGAACGTCGAGATCGGTGATTATGATGTGGATTCGGTCATCTTGGACCTAGGATCATATGTAAACATTTTGATGAATAAAACCTTGGAAATAATGGGGAAACCACAGTTGGTTTGGTTCCCGATACAACTATGACTGGAAAATCAGGCCAGGGTGTCTCTAATTGGATGAGTACCACACCTACTTGTCGAAGTCGAAGGGATGAAGACTTATGCATACTTCAATGTTATTGAGATAGTTGACGAAAGCATCTCGTAGCCTGTGCTATTGGGAATTAGTTGGGCCAATGAAAATATGGAGGTTATCAAGTTCAAGAAGAGAGTGATGACAATTGAGAATCAAGATGTATGAATCATTTCCCCATTGGATCCCGTTGAGAGTCGATGATACGTTACACTAGTAAAAGAATAGGTTGTGGGAGGATGGGATCATGCATATAACATTTCTGAATACTACACTAATCCCATTGCAGATGGAGATATTGGTTGGCGAATTGCTAGCTATGCATCAACTGATTCTGACTATGCCCTAGAGAACTGGAAGAACCGGTTACATGAAGTATCAGTCCAGAAATGTGGACGAGTTACTCAGTCACTGCGTTGGATCGCAACAAAAGTTTTTGAACTACCAACGTATGAAGGACTGCCCAACTTGGTTATTTTTATTAATGAATTCGAAGAAAAAGTGGTCTATCCCCAACAACTAATGGCGTTGGGGGAAGCATTAAAGGCCACACTAGTGAGATGGTGGAATACCCATAGGAGCTCGATTGATGGATGATTGACCTGTCAAATATTGATGGAATTCTAATTTGGAGAAACAGAGCACCACCAAGCGAAGAAGTATGACGGAAGGAATGATCTCAATCATCATCTGATGGCATGTCAAACAACCTAGGAATCAAGGCTAAAGGATGAATGGGTACATGCCTTTGTCCATATGATGGATGAAATGCCATGCTGGTGGTATGTATTAGTTGAACTACGATGGGAGATTATGACATGGGAATGCTAACCCAGTGGTACATAGCACACTATAGCACATCTAAAATATGGTTTTGGAGGTATCTCTAGTGATATTCCCAACATAATCGCCTAATACACAAGTAACACAGTTGATCACGGAATGCTACAACATGACAGTAGCACATGCCAATGGGGATGACCCAAGGAATATCAATATCACAGAATCAGAAGAATTCAAGATATCGCAACACCAGACATACCAACTGATAAAGTTCAACAACCCCTTAAGATAAGGAAGGTCAATATTGGGAGGACAACAAACCCGAATTTCGTCAATATCAGAAATTACTGGGATGAAGAAACTATGGTGAAAATCACTAATTTATGACATGAGTTCCAATATTTTTTCCCAACTAAATTAACTGATATAAAAGGGATTGTAGGAGACTTGGGAGAAATGTGAGTCCCTCTTAAACCAGATGTGAAACCAGTAAAAAAACGTCCTTATCAATTAAACCCGCAATGCAAGGAATGTGTTAAGGCCGAATTAGACAGGATGTTGGAGGCTATCTTTATGGAACCTATGGAAGAGTAGGAATGGATCAGCCCAATGGTGGTTCAAGACAAGAAGATGAGGGAAATCCAAATTTTCCTTGACCTGAGGAATTTGAGCAATAGATGTATTCACAACTCGTTCCCAACACCATTCACTGAGGAAGTCCTAGAGGGAGTTGGAGGACAAGAAATAAACTCATTCATAGATGGCTTTTCAGGTTATCACCACATAAAAATTGTGAAGGAAGATCAACATCAGACCACTTTTGTAACCAAATGGGGATTTTTTCAGTATATAGTGATATTATTTGGCATAAACATTGCACCAGCAATCTACTTGAGGATAGTAGTTGTTTCCTTCAAATAATTTGTTCATAAATTCTTGGCGGTATATATGGATGAATGGATTGTTTATGGATTGGTAAAATATCACATTACGAACCTTCGAATGATGTTAGAAAGGTGTAGACAACATCATATTTTTTTGAATATGAAGAAGTGTATATTTAGTGATCTGTTTGGGATTTTGTTGGGACATATCATCTACAAGGAAGGAATTTCGGTCGATCCGTCCAAGATCATGATAATCACAAAATTACCTCCACCAATGACAGTAAAACAACTACGGGAGACACTAAGTCATACAAGCTATTACCATAAGTTGATAAGAGGATACGCATCCATCACAAAACCTATGGAGAAATTGTTGAAAAAGGATGTGGATTTCGAATGGAATGATGAATGTCAATTCAATTTCAACACTCTGAAGAAGAAAATGGTCTCGACACCAATATTGGTATTTTTAGATTGGACAAAGGAATTTCACATCCATGTCAATGCTTCATCATTCACACTAGGAATAGTTTTGAAATAACCCAGCGAAGGAGCGATTGATAACCTAATCCCCTTCACAAGTCGAAAGCGGTCCGTTGCAAAAAGGAATTATACAATGATGGAGAGGGAAGGACTAGTGATGTTGTATGCNGGGGGGGGGGTCGATTTTTCAATGGATGTTATTATTTCAAGAATTTGATTTTGAGATAATTGTGCAGCAAGGTCGGTTGAACATAGGACTAGATCACTTATCAAGCATAGAATTAGGTGAAGAGTGGAGTAGAATTGAGGAAGGATTACCTGATGTGCAACTATTTAAGATCGAAATGGTATATGACCATTATGAACATATTATTCACTTCTTGAGGAAAATAAAAGCACCATAAGTATTACACCATGATCTAGAAGAAATAGTTGGTTGTTAGATATGTGTATTTTGAATTGACTATGGGCCAACTCTATAAAATGGGGTCGGATGAGATTCTATGCCGATACATCCTACAACATGATCAGGAGAGAATATTGGCTGAGGTGCATAACAAAGTCACAAGAGGACATT
Organism: Pseudotsuga menziesii; assembly: GCA_001517045.1. Classification (NCBI taxonomy): domain Eukaryota; kingdom Viridiplantae; phylum Streptophyta; class Pinopsida; order Pinales; family Pinaceae; genus Pseudotsuga; species Pseudotsuga menziesii. The sequence continues at coordinate 288,792 of LPNX011058093.1, read as the reverse complement.
ATGGAGGACACACAACCACTAGGAAGATACTCTGAGTCAGGTTATGCTAGCCAACAACACATAGTGATGCCGCAGATTATGTGAAAAGTTGTGATGTTTTTCAAAGGATGGGGAAGCCATCATGACGGGATGAAATTTCATTAGTACTTCATATGACTCTACATCCATTTGATAAATGGGAGGTGGATTTCATGGCACCCATCAATCCACCAGGGAAATAGATAGGTACATGATACATCATCACATCGATGGACTACTTGACTAGATGGGTCGAAGCAGCACCAGTGACGGAATGTATAACAATGAAAACATCATGTTTCATATTAAAAAATATCGTTACTCAATTTGGCTGCCCCAAGGTACTGATGAGAGACAAGGGATTCACTTTATCAATCGGATGATTAGCACGATGATGAAGGAATTTTAGATATTGCATCCAAAGAGTTCCCCTTGTCATCTGCAAGATAATGGTGTGGTTGAGGCATTCAATAAAGTAATGGAGCATGGATTAACAAAGTTATGTAACATGAATCAAGATGAATGGGATTTGAAAATTCATGTGATATTTTTGGCTTACAGGACTACATGTAAGTGATTGAGGGGGGAAATTCCATTCAAGCTCATCTATGTCCAAGAAGTAGTGATGCCGATGGAGTACATTGTTCCCATGTTGCACATTACAGCAGCGACCGACATGAGTGAGGAAGGAGCACTTGAAGAATGCTTGATGTAGTTGGCACAAATTGAGGAAGATAGGTTTATTTCCATATTTCACCAGCAAGTCAAGAAGGATTGCTTGAAGGCATGGAATCATCGACATATCAAATAAAATTATTTTCAACAAGGAGATACGGTGCTCCTATAGGATAGTAAGTTCGTAAAGCACTCAGATAAATAACATATGCATTGGTTAGGACCTTATGTAATTCATTTCATCACCGACGGAATTGCGGTGCAGCTATAAAATTTAGATGGGATTATGCTACCGACAATAGTGAATGGAAGCTAGCTAAATCCATATCGAGATTCCCAGGTGTGGCACCATGACTGAGAATTTACGAAAAAAAAAGAGAATAATTCGCAAGCAGTAGGGAAGCTCAACAAAAAGGAGTCAACAAGAAAAGTAATACACATAGCAGCAAGGAGGGAGCTTGGAAATACCCAAAGTAGGTACGATAGCATCACATCAGGAAATAAATGAAGCAGTTTAGCCTTACGGGTGATGACACAAGTGAAAAAGATGCATATATATGAAGAAATGGAACTGTTGGATTTTCAAAATCATCGGCAGACTCAGTCAATCGACGAAGGATTGAGTTATGATGGTTAAGATCATTGTCACAAGCGTGATCATGGCTATAACAATAAACAAGGAGGTCATTAGATGAACCATTGTGACAATTGAGCAGATGAGTGAGAGTGAAGGCCATTAACAGAGAATGGTGAAGGGTGAAAAAGCAATAAACTATGACCCATATTATCATGAGTGGTACACCCAAGGATCACCAATCAGGATTATTCTGATCAAGGAATAAAGGACATACCTTCAAGAGGGAATGACATGAATAGTAAGGAAGAAGAGGGTCGCAAATTACCCAAAGTCTCCACAAAGAAAAATAAATTCGACTTGAGGTGTAAGCAGGGCATCAGTAGCAGAGGCAGAAGTTGGCCCCTCAACAACGCGAGGCAAGGACTCCACAACATAGAAAGGAACAAAAATGGGAAACATTATGGGCTATATTCTTCCACAGAAGGTAGACACACAACCGGTTTGGCTCAGTAAGAACCAAAGGTATCCCATCCAGCTGTCAGTAGCACCAAAAGGGGTGCATGTCATCGCAAATATTAAAGTGCACCTACAAAAGCTACAGTACATTGATCATGACATTATTTCTTATATAGAATGTACCACAGAGCCATACAAGAAGCATATGCTTGGTGATGGAGGACCGATTCTTAGAGTACTACAATAGTGGGCTATGGGGTTGCAATGGTTAGGATTGTTGGGCATCACCCACATGCCACATTTTGGATGTGGGGTGGAAGTGAATGCTTGTGTAAATCATATGTTGGCCTAATTTTATGGAGTATACCTTTGGATCAATATGAAGGTACCTGTTATGATCGATCTAATATCCCAGATCACCGGATTTCCAATGGCGGGTGTTGACTCGTCGTAGTATTTCATAGGAAAATAAAATGATGAAATGTTGGTTTCAAAGCTCAAGAAAAAGTATGACCTAACTAGGGTCAAACGGGGATATGTCATAAAAACCATCAATGACAAAGAAGTTCGAGTCACCGCAAAGATGTTGGCAGTGAATATTGTGACAAAAAACCGACTTAACCAATGCACCTCGGTAGTGATTGCATGTGCAGAGTATTGCAAAGAAGGAGTTTAGATGAATTGGTCCTTATTCCTCTTGAATCAATTGATAGAGGATGCCATGTTGGAGCAAGAAGGGAAGATGCCATTTACCTATTCATGGCTTTTGATATTGATAACACTTATGGGTTGGATGGAACCCAAATTTTACTAGGGTATGGATGTGGAGGCAATCAAAACATGCAGGGGAGCATTCTATCAGAACCTATGGTGGCTCAACATTAAGGAGTGATAGATTGTCTGTGTCATAAAATTTTATTTATATTTCGATGGAATTCAAGAAGCGGTCAATAAAGTCCCACACCTCATATAGAATGCTACGACAAACTAGAGACAGGTGGTGCGATTCACACTAGGACCACATCCAATCCACATCCAAGAAATACACGACGTTTAGAACCAATGGGTGACAACTTCATACAAGCTGAAAAACGAGGAATTAGATGCCATTATCAATGAATGGCCAGCAAAATGGAAGGTTCCATTCGGCATTGATGACTTGTCAAATACTGAAGTGGGAGTACCACCAATCATTCCCGTCGAGAAGGACCAGGGGAAATCAAACATCTCTGAGGAGGAGGAGTCGCAAATGGAATCATCCACCACTCCAACAGATTCAGAGTTGGAGAGGAAACAAGAAGAAGGGTGGACAAAGAGAATATTTGAACAAGGAAAAGTAAGCAATGCCCCGAAGATGATTGAAGATTAGGTAAGTTAGATATTGGTCGTGATTACTATTGCGGCCAGTATGAGTCAAGCAGAAGTGAAGAAAAATTCAATAGAGTACTTTCACCAAGTCAAGGGATTCTTGCAATCCCTGAAAAATGTTATACTGGAGAAGATACCAAAAAGGGATGTGATACAAAGGTAGCATAAATCAGTACTAACAAAAGGGTATGAATTCTGCATATTCCATCACACACACTCAAGACCAGAAGTGACAATGTCGATGTGACCATGCATCAGTTTGATGTGATCTTCCTTGACATAAATGAGCTACCAAGGCATATTCTTGCACGAATAAAAAAGGTCGTAAGTCAAGAGATCACAGAACAATAAGAAAATGTGCATGATCAGCTAGTCAAGACGTAGGAGCAGATAGCATAAGAAAAAGAGGAGATTGAGCACATGAAAAATATGCAAGAGGCAGAGGTGACTTCCAAAGAAAATAAATTTAATGATAGAGAGTGATTGGAAAGGGAGATTTTAGCCACATGCGAACAAATTCCAAAAATCACTACGGATATGTTTGTGGAATCCAAGATAGTGTTACTAGGCCAAATAGTAACTTACTTAAAGAAGGAAAAGGATGAGATGCAAGAATGCACAGTTCAAAATACACCACCTGAGAATATAGAAGAGCGTCGAAGAAAAATAGAAGATGCAACGGCACAGCTAGAGGAGATGGAGAAGGAATCCAACTCCATTATTGAAGCAATGATGCAGTTGTGGATGTGAGTTGTTTAGGATGGCCAATTGTACAAATTAAGTGCGTAGTTCCATGAGCCATAGGAACAACTGATAGTAATGGAAGGATCGCTAAGAACATTGGCCCCAATTGTGCAAGTGACCAAAGCTGCAGAACTAAAAATTTTGGAGAAAAGGGTCACTGAGGTGAGAGAACGACATCAACGAAGGATGTTGCAAATAGATCAATTCAAAGAGGACGTAGAGCAGCTCACATTGAAAATGATGAAAATAATTGCAAGCACATAAGAAGAAAGACCCAAAGTTCTGCAAGTATCGAAAGAATATCCAACAGAGCATGAGGTCGAGGAATGCGCCATCCTAAGAGCAAAGGTCAAAAAAGAGGTCGAGTATATGTGCATAGAGCATGATGACTTCTAGTCTAAGTTGAATCAACCATATGTTTCCAGTTTATGTGACTCAGGGGCGAGCCACAAGTTTCTGTTGGGAGCTTGTTGGCAGGGGATAAGGTGTGCAAAGCATGGAAAGAAAGACAGTGAAAAGTGTCAAAGTGGATTGCACAAGAGGAATTTACCGATAAGTATGGTCGGCCTGGTCAAAAGTAGTTAGAAGTTTGGTCCAAGTTAGTTTGGAAATTGGCTTATGTGGACCTTTTTTTAAAAGGCGCAAGCCTATAAATAGAATTAGGGATGTATTAATAGATATATTTTTGGAATGGGAATGATTTGTGAGTTATTTTGTGATTTGTTGATAAGAAAGATTCCTACTGATGTGTAAGTTTTGGTCTGAGGCTTTCAACCACTTATGTATTCTGACATGCGACGCTAATATGATATGATTGTTGTTGGGAACTCTATTTTTTGTTTGTCTATGATGCGATCTGCGATGTTTTTTAATCTTGCGAGTTATATCCCTATGTTTAATTGATGCGATCTATATGATTAAAATGTTGTGATTCATATGATTAAATGAGGCAATATCCCTATGTTTAATGAAATTTCTTTCTTATCTAGATGATGCGAAGTCTTTATGTGTTTGGTGAATTATTATATGTCAACATCTTTGATAAGTTTATTTGAATCATGGTTTTTGTGATTCGATATTTTATTGTGAATGACGCTAAATAATTGGGATAAGTGACACATCAAACCCTCATGCGCCCACGAGTTGAATTACGACAGAGCAAGATTAGATGTGTAAGTCTCATTCCTTTCTTCGGAAACATGGTTCCTACATCCCTCCCTCAAACATATCGGGTGAGACTACATCTTCTTTGCAGATGTTGCCGAACAGGGTAAAACCTGTTTAGTCTATTGTTTAGCGAGATTGCGTCAGAAGGTTTCAACAGTCAGTAAACCCCTGTCAACAGAAGTGTGTCAACAAAGGAAGCACATGCAAATACCAATGATTTTTTCAAATCTCTATATAAATTCATTCATTTATTTGGGAATTTCCCTTGTGCTTCTTCGGAGGACGATTCCAGTAGATTCATTGATGTAGCAAGGGATTTAAATGATAGCAATGGATTCCTAATTAAGTTGGACGCTAATTCTATTGATGAAAATGTAAATGTATTCAATTATTTTGCAAGTGGTTACCGTGCGGTGTTGAATCCCATGGCAACTTTGTTTAGTGGAATCATTGCATAGGAGGTTGTTAAAGCATGTTCTGGGAAGTTTCATCCAATTTTCCAGGTTTTTTTTCTTTCTCACCATAACCTTTTAATGTTTTTAATAATGCCTTAAATAATGGAATTGTTCACTATTTTGTTTTTATATAGGTAAAGTAGTAGAGCATCCAATTATGTATATTGGAAATAACAATTCCTATACTGTTGTGAAATTCCTCTATTTTGATTCATTTTGGAATATCTTCCTATAGAAACCCTTGAGCCCGAGGACCTCTTCCTATAGAAACCCTTGGGAATGAGGATTTGGTGGCTTTTAATGGTACTTATGATTCCAAATTTTTGTGTTTTTAAAAGAGCTACAAAAAAGGTTGCTATATGCGGAATTATTTGTTGTGGGGGATGGTGCTCTAGGATGTGATATTCTAAAGAACTTGGACCTCATGGGAGCCTCCTATGGAATTAAAAGAATGTTAACTCTAACAGATGATGGAATTTTTTAGAAGGGTGATCTTAGCTAAGAATTCCTCTTTTGGGATTGGAACATTGGTCAGGAAAAGTCAAGAGTCGCAGCATCATCCACCATCACAATCAACCCATAATTTTAGGTTGAATATTTTCAAAATCACATGATCCCATGTATCGACCATGTCTTTGATTACTCCTTCTACAAAATTGCAATTGATGTTCTTTTAAATCCTCTAGAAAATATCAATGCTATGTTGTATATAGATTCAAGGTGTGTTTACTTCCATAATACATTGCTAAAGTCTAGAACTCCCAAAAGAAAGTTCAACACCCAAATGGTTATCCCTCACTTAACTCAGAAATATGGAACATTAAGGGATCCCCATGAAAAGCAGAAACCCATGTGCATGATTCACATGTTTCCACATAATATTCACCAATCTATCACACTGGAAAGGTCTGAATTTGAAGGTCTCTTAGATAAAACTCCAGCTAAAGAAAGTGATTTTTATTTTCAAACCACAAGAATACATAGAATCACTCAAGTGGGTGGGGAATACTCCATCCCAACAAGTTCTGGAATCTGTTGTGGATTGTTTGGTTTCACAAAGGTGTCTAACATTTGAAGATTTCCTCTCTTGGGATAGATTAAAGTAATTAAGTATTTTACCTTCCCTTTTTATAGTTTTATTTATTTCCAGCTATCATTATCATTTGCATCTTGCATTGCATTAAATGTTAAATGTTTTTTCACAATTATTTCTTATAGTTTACTATTTACAAAATATTAAATTTCAGTAAACTATACTTGCATTTCATTGACTGATTTGATTCAGGTTTGAGGATTACTTTTCAAATAATGTGAAGCAACTTACTTTCAACTTCTTTGAGAATGCAACCACCAGTGGAGGTGCACCATTATGGTCTGATCCTCAGCATTTTCCAAATTCCCTGCACCTTACTTCCCATCATCCCAGACATATGTTCCTAGTACATATGGCATTCCCATTCCTGACTGGGATTCAAATTAAAATTCAAATATATTAGCAGCAATCATTAAAAAGGTACATATTCCTTTTTTCAATCCAAAAGAAGGGGTGAGTATTGTCACACATGAGAAATATACAAATGTGAACCCTTCTACATTGTATGGTGATGATATTGAACTAATTGACAAACTAATCACCACACTAGAAAGTGGTGTTAAAAATATGTCATATATATTTCACATGAATCCTATTCAATATGAAAAGCTATCCTATTTTGGATTCAACTTTTCTAGATAATCTTTGTTATGGTGTACTATAAGGTCCTTCATAAAATTAAAATTTTTTTTATGTTTGTGTGAGGGTTTGTATCACAGTACTATCCATGGGAAGAAAATTGACTAAGATTTATTCCAATGTAGGATGATGATACAAATTATCACATGGATATTATAGTTTTACTGGATAATATGTGAGAAAGGAACTATAGCACACTTGAAGTGGATAATATCAAGGATAAATTCATAGTCGGAAGAATAATTCATGCACTTCCATGGCCACTGGTTTGGTGTGTTTGGAAATTTACAAGGTTATATTAGGCAACAAGGTTGAAAAGTATCGCAACAGTTTTGCGAACTTAACACTCCCTATATTTTATATGGTTGAACTTGTTCTCCCAATGTTAACTAAACATTGAAATTTAACATGATTTTGTGTGATCGATAGGTCATTTGTGGGAGCCCAATTGTGCAAGGTATTACGCATTTTTTAGTAAAGGCAAAATAATATAACAAATTACAGTTTTTTCCATTTTATTTGTGAAAATTAATTGATTACTTTAAGTGAGTCATGTGTTACTAGAAATATGAACAGTGGACCATGTTTCTTGTTTCCATTCACATTTACATTCTTATATTGAGACTACATTAATACTTTGTATCAAAATGGACATTGTAGGTTTCGACATAAGATTAAGTTTTATGAATTCATAACTAATTCAAACTTAACATAAACCAATCATACTTTCATACTAAGTATACAGTAAATGGAAATAATTCACAAATAAAATATCTAGTTCATATTTCATTACATAGTATATCCCCAATGGGGGATCAAATTTTCCAAATCATATCGGTTTTTATCTATAGTTGGAACCCCATATAATGCTTTTTGTTGTGATTGTTCAACCAAAATGAAATAGTTCCTATCAATGTTTGATTGGGGATATCTCCTTCACTATGTCCATCTCTACCTGATTCTACACATTTTACAAGCTTTGAATGGAAAAGTGTGGTTGCCCCACCTTCCACACTTTATTAAATTTGTGTTACATGTGAATTACAGATGATTCATGTCAAAATAATGATACATGTGAATTATATATCATTTATGTCAACCTCCTTCTACATTTGAATTACAAATAATTCATGTAAACTTCATTCAAAAGAGTCCAAATCATCTTGTTAATGGGAAGAAATTGGAACTTGCCTATTTGGTTAATTAGGCTTCCACCAATGTAACATTTTCCAAGTGCTTTGATGTCTGCTTAAATTATCCTTTCTTTGAACATTAGGTAATAAACAAAGGAATTAGAATTGCAGATGTTCTAGAGTTGAGTGTTGTCAAAATTAAGAAATACATATTCGAGAATAATTGTGTCCTAATTTGTTTAATCCTTTAAATGTAAGTTTTCTACAATTATGTTGTGTAATACATGTTGCTAAAAATCATACCAAAGCAAATGAGCACTTTGAAAAATATAAACAACATTCTTTTTGTCTTTTTTTAAAGACAAAATGTTGCATGAATTTTTACCTCCCAAATTTTGAATTTATGGAAAAGAGTAGATATACTTAGTTTTTCTTCCATAAATAGATCCATTGGTTCTCCGTATTTATTTCATGTTTTCTATTGTGGATCCTGATATTCCATATTCAGAGATGTTATTGTTCAATTGTGTTTGTACCCCACTTTTATTATACACTCATCCCAACATGGGGGTATGGGGAGACATCATACTCGCAAGGGTCTGGAGGTGATAGTCCCCCCCCCCCCAGTTCGGGGGTATGTGGGCTAGCAGGACCCTGATGGAATTTTGAGGGAATAACTCATGAAAGAAATGTTTAGGATGTTTGTTGGCCAATAGTTTATGGGCACATGGTATTGTGTTATCCATGGTATTTTCCCATGGTAATTCCCCTATAAAAGGAAATCATTGTAATACAAATGTGTATTGTATTGTAGAATAGTAAAATAATCTTTGTGATTATGTGAGAGAGATAGGGAGAGAGTGAAGAGGAAGTGCAATGGGGTTGCAATAGGTTGTATCCCTTCATTTTTCTGGATGGAATAATAATAAAGGACTCACTATTTATATGTGGATGTAGCCCATTTTGGGTGAACAATATCATATCTATGTATCTCTTGTAAAGTGTTTTAATATTTGCATCTTGTTTATATTTTATTATTATTACTCTGTGATCTTGTTCTCTAACAGTTGGTATTAGATCCAAAAGGTGTATTTGGCTGGTAAACTCGCAGGAAAGAAGGGTTCCTGGTTTGAGTGGGAGCAATGGAAGAAGAATGAACTTTTAGGGTCAAGAAATTTAACGGCTAAAAATACCAATTATGGAAGCTGAAAATGGAGGACTATCTATATCAAAAGGATATTAACCTACCATTTGAAGGAAAAATAAAATAGTTAATGACTATGAAGGATGAAGAATGGGAGGTTCTTGACAAAAAAGCACTAGGAACAAAACGATTTTGCCTGGCTTCGTCAGTGACTTTCAATATTTAGAAAGAAAAGACAATGAAGGGTATGATGAGCGCATTGGCTAAGCTCTATGAAATACCCTCACCTTCCAACAAGGTATTTTTAATTAAGCGTTTATTTAATATGAAGATGTCAGAGTCTGTATCCAATGCTAACCATTTAAATCAATTTATTACGATTACAAGTCAGCTAAGTTTTGTAAAAGTGAACTTTGATGACGAGGTTATGGCTCTTCTAATCCTGTGCTCATTTCCAAAAGCATGGAATGGCTTGTTCATTTATGTAAGTAACTTTGTACCTAGTTCAAACACTCTTAAATTTGATGATTTGTTGTTGTTATTCTTAGCGTGGAAATGCAAAGAAAAAACACATGTGAGACATCAGGTAATGCGTTGACCATGGAAAGAATTGGAAGAAAAAGGGAGAGAGGAAGGATCCCAAGTAATCACAACAAGTCTAGAAAGGGAAAATCCAAGTCCAAGATAGAAAATATAGATTGTTGGAACTGTGGTAAGAGAGGAAATCTGAGGAAAGACTGTAGAAATCCGAAGAACAACAGAGACGGGAAGCAAGAGACTACTCAGGAAGCAAATGTAGCAGGTGATCTGTTAAAAGATGCTTTGATTCTTGCATTATATAATACTAGTGATTACTGAGTATTGGATTCAAGCGATTCATGTCATACTACACCCCACAGGAAATTATTTCATGATTATGTTCCAAGTGATTTTGTACATGTTTTATTGGGGGTTGAGGAACCATGTAAAATTGTTGGAATGGGTAAGGTACATATTAAGTTAAATAATGAAAATGAATGGTTTCTAAAATATGTAAGGCATATTACTTCTATGAAAATAAATACGATCTCAACTGGGCATTTAGGAGATAGCAGGTGTTTGTCTATGTTTGGAAAAACGTGGTGGAAGATCACTAAAGGAGCACTCGTAATTAAAAAAAGAGATAGGATAGGTATGTTATATTTATGTCCTCATAATATATATTAGTCTATCTCCATAGCTTCCATAGAAATAGGTTCAACATTGTGGCATCATAGGATTGGCCACATGAGGGAGAAGGGGATGCAAATTCTTCATTGAAGGAATTTGTTTCCAGATCTAAAGCAAGTAAGTTTCGAATTATGTGAGAACTGTGTTTATGGAAAACAAAAGAGAGTTATATTTCTCAAGGTTCTGAAATAGAATAAGAGTGAAAAGTTAGATATTTTTCATATATATGTATTGAGACTGGATCAGGTACAATGTCTTGGTGGATCTCATTATTATGTTACTTTTATGGATGATGGAACTAGAAAAACTTAGGTTTATTGCATTAGACATAAATTTGATGTGTGTGCTACTTTTAAGAAGTGGAAATATTTGGTTGAGAATGATACAGGAAAAAATTTGAAATGTCTTAAATCTGATAATAGAGCTGAATATTGCAGTAAGGAGTTTGATAGTGATTATTCATACCATGGGATTCATAGAGAGAAGACGGTCGCAAGAACACCACAAGTAAATGTTGTGTCATAAAGGATGAATAGGACAACCATGGAGCAAGTAAGGTGTATGAAATAGCATGCAGGGTTTCCTTTATAGTCTTGGGTTGATGCTATAAAAATTGTTGTTTATTTAATAAGTAGAGGGACTTCAAGTGCTTTGGATGGGGGGATTCTATTGGAGGCATGGATAGGTAAAAAGGTAAACTACTAATTTCTCATATTTTTTGGTTGTGAAGCATTTGTCCATATTGATAAAGAAAATAGAACAAACTTGAGGCTAAATCCAAGAAATGCATCCTTATTGGATATGGCTTGATTATTTTGGTTATGGTGTATGGGATTATGAAAATCAAAAAATAATTAGGAGTAGAGGCTGTGGTATTCAATGAAAAGGTTATGTACAAATATTAGTTGCAGGGAAAGAAAGGGGAAAAGGAAAACAAAGAGTACACAGTGTTTGATGAAATCAAAGAAAATGAAATTCCAAAGGTACTAGAAAATCAATAATAGCACCAAGTACCTAAAAATCCTGCAAATGTAAGAATATCTACCAAGTTAAGTAGACCTCCTGAATGATTCTCTCCTTCACTATATTATTTATTGATGACTGATTCTGGTGAACCAAAATGTTATGAAGAAGCAATGCAGGTGGAAACTGAAAGAAGTGGGAGTAAGGGATGGATGAGGAGATGGAATCATTGATAAGAAACCAAAAATGGGATCTAGTTGAGTTTCATGTAGGTAAAAGAGCACTGCAAAATAAATGGGTTTATAGGTTGAAGAAAAAAGAAGGATGAAAGAATCAATATAAGGCTATACTTGTGGTAAAGGGGTTTGCACAAAAGAAAGGTATATATTTTGATGAAACATTTTCTCGTTCTTAAAATGAATTCAATTAGGACTATTTTAAGTATAGTGGTGGTAGAATATTTTCATATTGAAGAGTTAGATGTAAGAACATCCTTTCTCCATGGTGATTTTGAGGAAGGAATTTATATGCAGCAAGCACAGGGTTATGAGGTAAAAGGGAAGGAGAATTTCGTTTGTAGGTTGAACAAGAGATTGTATGGAGAAGCAAGCTCCAAGGAATTGATATTTAAAATTTGATCATTTTAGAACAAAACAAGCTTATAGTAGATGTCATTTTGACCACTGTGTTTATTTCAAAAGGATAGATAATGGAAGATATATTATATTTTTATTGTATGTATATCACATGCTTGTTGCAGGGTCTAACATGCATGATATAAATGTGCTCAAAAGGAAACTAGATAAATCATTTGCGATGAAATATTTGGGTGTTGCAAATAAAATCCTTAGTATGAGAATAACAAGAGATGAGAAAAACTGCAAATTGACAGTGTCTCAAGGAGAGTACATAGAAAAGTTGTTGGAGAGGCTTAGAATGTAGAATTCAAAACAAGTGAGTACACCTTTGTCTAGTCATTCCAAAATAAGTAAGGAGATGTGTCCCAAGACATAGGAACATATAGAATAAATGTCAAAGCTTCCCTATTCATTAGTATTTGGTACCTTTATGTATGTCATTGTGTGCACAAGACCAAATATTTCACATGGAGTGGAAGTTGTGAGAAGGTATATGAAGGATCCAAGTAAATAGCATTGGAAAGCATTATAGTGGATTCCCATGTATTTGAGAGGTACAGATTCTCATTCATTATGTTTTATAGGTTTAGACACCATTCTACAGGGATATGTTGATGCAGATATGGAAGGTCATACGGACAGCAAGAGGAGCACCATAGGGTAAATTTTTACCATAAGTGGAACAACAATAAGTCGTATTTTAAAAATACAAAGGGTTGTTACACTTTCAACAATGAAAGCAGAGTATGTTTCTACTACAGCAGCGAGTAAAGAGATTACTTGGTTGCTGAGGTTCATGGAGGAATTGGGAAAGAAGTAAGATAATAGTAGGTTATGTAGTGACAACCAAAGTGTTGTCCATCTTGAAAAGAAATCGGCCTTTCATTCAAATATTAAACATATACAACTCAAATACTATTTCATAACATCTCTTCTAGGAGACAAACTGTTAAGGTTGGAAAAGGTACATATTATCCATAATCCTATAGACATGTTAACAAAGGTACTACCCAGAGACAAACTGAGTTCTTTCTCGGTTTTTAGTTGGCCTTCAAGAATGAAGGTAAATAAGAGAAATTTCCCAAGTCCAATATTCAAAGCATAGCTCATCAAGTGCAGCAACAGTGGAGTTGTTGTGATCAGTCTCCAAGTGGGATATTGCTAGTTGTGGAGCA
>LPNX011058093.1:261186-275220 GCA_001517045.1 Pseudotsuga menziesii | reverse complement strand
GGGGGGGGGGGGGGGCGATTGTTCCTGTGAGGGTACGAGGGCCAATGAAGGATTAGGGGAAAATCCCCCGAAAAAAAAATTTGGGATATATGTTGGCCAAAAATTTATAGGCCCATGGAATATTGGGTGACCAATGTTATTTTCCCATGGTAATTCCCCTATAAAAGGAAAGAATTATAATACGGCTATGTGTTATATTGTAGCATTCTAAAACAATCTATGTAATTGTGTGAGAGAGACTAGCATAGAGTGAAGAGGAAGTGCAATCGGGTTGTTGCAGGTTGTATCTCTTCATTTTGTTGGATGGAATAATAATAAAGGACTAGAAATTTATGTGTGGACGTAGCCCATATTTGGTGAACCACATTACATATGTGTCTCTCTTGTAATGTGTTTTAATATTTGCATATTGTTTATTATTTATTATTATTGTTTTACGATTCTGTTTTTCTAACACATTTATGATGGTTATTTTTCTCACGGATTTAGTCTCAATGATCCTGATACAAAAAGAAATGAGTGCAAATTATGCACGAGAAGAAGATGATTTGGAAATCCTAGTAAGTTGTTCAATTGAATATGCAAGGTACCTTAAATATATGGTTTTATTTATTCTGTATTTTTCCTAAAAAAGTTATGTTGTTGTAGAGGTTGTTATTTTACCAACATGTCAATAAGTATATATTTCACATTTTGACATTATTTATGAATTTTCGCATGGTGATGTTTTCTTAACATCACAAAAATTTGGTCTCTCCACCAGCATTAGTGGCCACCCATGCACAATTTGTGATGCTTGTGCTTCTTGTGATGTTGTTAAAAATTGTTTGCATGTTATATATTGGATATGGAGACTTGATATAGACTAGCGTAGATCCAAATCCTAGGCTCTATCAAGCACCGAGAGGGATCAAAATCTCTAGTTATTAATACACCATTAGAAGCAATCAATGACATGCATTAATATTAATAGTCTACCTATGCAAAGAAAAAACTCACTGTGCAAGTTAATGAAATGCTAAGAAAATTCAGTTACTAAAGAAAAAAAACACTATGAAAGTTAATGAAATGTTAATGAAATTATGTTACTGAAATTCAATATATTTTCAAATATGACACTTTTCAATTTGACTGTGCTTGCAATTATAATTAAAAAAATTATTTAAAACATATTTGGAAAAAATGCAATTTAAAAACTTTTTTATTATTTAAATTATTAAAACTTTATAACTATTAAAACATTATAATTATTAAAACATTAAATTTCTTAAAACTTTATAATGTTATACTATTCCATAAATAAACTATATTTTCAATTATATTTTAAAACCTTATTTTTTAAATTTCTATTCAATTATCAAAACATTATAATTATTAAAACATTATAATATTATACTATTCCTTTCAATTATATCTTAAAAACCATATTTAAAATATAATTGAAAATACACTTATGGATATACATTTCTTTAAATATTTTTTATTATTAAAAATAATTAACTATTAAAAAACCATATTTTAATAGTTATATTCATAGTCCCATAATTTAAAAACCCTTATTTAAAACCTTGCAATACTATCCTAATGAAAACATTAAATTATTTCAAACCTAAAGATTACATACATTTTAATACTATCTTAAATATAACTTCAAGCGAGATCGAGGATCATGTTAATATGGTTCTCACTTATTAAATAAATTAAAGTATATTAGTACTTAAAAAATCTACATGGTTTTAAAACCATGTGTAAGACCCTCCAAAACCATATACAATAAAACCATGGGTTATTTAGGAGGCTTTGCACATGGTTTTCAAACCATTTTCAAGGCCTTCTTAAACTATGTACAATACAACCATGGGTTGTTTGTGATGCCTTGTACATGGTTTTAAAACCATTTGCAAGGCCCTACTAAACCATGTACAATAAAACCATGGGTTGTTTAGCAGGCCTTGCACATGGTTTCAACATTTTTTTGTGGATAATTAGTTAATTAATACTTTGTTAGGTATGAACAATACAACATATCCCCATATTGGGTTGTTTGTGTGGCGGACATTGTTTTTGGGGGATAATTAACATTTTTATTTTTTATTATTAGTTTTAATTTTGTGTAGGCCGACATGTTGAGTATAACATTTATTATTATTTAATTAGAGTGTCACGTACAAACCTGACAATATCTCTCACATAGTGGGCTAGAGAGCACACCTAGCCTCTCTCGGTGCAATGACTTATTTGTTGATAGTTTTGTACTCATATAAATATATATGACTTGTTTGTTGATAGTTGAAATTTTCTTAATGGAATAGTTTTTTCTGAAAAGACGAACTTTCCAGTAAAATTATGATGTAAGTATGTTGTAGCTTAAAAGATTAAGGTTTAAAAAAGATCTATGGTAGTTAATATTTTTTACATTATAGTTAATTAAACAAAATAAAGGATTAACTATTTTATTCATTTTTTATTCAATTTGATATTAAAAAATGTTACGTCATATTATATTTTATTAGCATTACTCATGGACGTCAGATTATATTTTATTAGCATTACACATATATCTCTTCCACCTTAAGCTGTAAGAGAACTTCATGGCCACATTAACATGAGTTGTGACCTTACAAAAAATTAGCAACGACAAGTCAAACTTTGGCTCACAACTTGGGAGATTTTGACACTCAACAAGTTTGACTTCCCAAGCTTGAGAAGAAAATAAAACAAAGGATCGGTCATCTAATTTGGCCTATTTTTTTTATGAGCTGAGTTGTACTCTTACTCTCTAGGGTCTGTCAATCGTTTGTTGAGCAGAGTTTGGATTGTACGGTTCTTCTCATCATTGATTTTGTTCATTACATTATGCTAGAAAATCAAAATATTAGGGGGGGCGACGAAAGCCACTATCAACACTCAAATAGAGGCTTACACTGTATTTAGATATTATTCATTCTATTTCGTTTGTAGTATGTTGAGTAATAAAATATGTTGATTTTTTTACAAGGTAAAAACAAGACACCTAGTGGCACTTCTCATTTTTCATTTTATCTGTTTTTTTCTCAAATAATTTTCTTCCATTTTAGAATTTTTTCAACTTCATCTTGTATCATAAAATTTAATTATTTTCCTTCCATTTTAGAATTTTTTCAACTTCATCTTGTATCATAAAATTCTTGTATCATAAAATTTAATTTCTGAGTTTGGTTGTTCTTCACTTTAAGGAAAGGAGTTTCCTTTGGTAGATCTATTCTTTTTAGATGGTCATTTATATAAAAACAAAAAATCAGGTTCATTCTATCTCTGCTTATGTGTAAACTGTTATTTTTCACAAATTAGCAGTTTGTAGTCTAGGTTTGAGATACACTTGTCAAGCCGTAGCTACCATGAATGTTCTAGATTATAAGATGAAAATAAAGTATTTAAGATTAATGGAATGAATAATGGATGATGTTTGGTTGGAATCCATAAACTATATATTTAATTTTTGGTCCTCGTCTCTTCATCAGTATGTGTAAATCATTTGAAACATATGATTCTTCTCCTCTGTTCATTTATACTAAGAATTTTATATAGTATTTTTCTTTGAACAACTATATGACTTAAATAATGTTATTTTGCAATGAAACAAGCCATTAAACTCTCAAATGCTACAGATGCCTTGCAAAAGTATAGCCTCAAGGAGACTGTCGTTCAAAAAACAATGGACACCTTGGCAGAAAGTGGACATATTTCTTTCAAGGAATATGGGTAACAAAAAATATACATTGTTAGGCAAGACTATTTCAATATTTCCAACAGTGAAGAACTGGATCAAATGAAGAAAGAAAATGACAAGATTAAGAAGGAACTACAAGCTGAAAAATATGCTATAGATGAGGTTGAAGCAGGTGTGTTTTCCAGTGGGATTGGGATTTGTTTCTTTGTAGTTGTTTTTCACAATAGAATCTCGATGAAATACTGGAGAATTATTTTGAGGTTCAGTTTGATTTGTGAGAGGTGTACAATATGCAAGCTATGGATTATGGAAGTTATCACATTATGTTATTTTTGCAGAAATTTGGGCCTTGGAAATGAGCCTAACTTTGGAGAAGATAAGAGAAAAGGAAACTAAGATAAGGGATGAGGTAGATTCTGATTTTATAATAAAATATATTCTTGAATGTCAGATGAATTGGCTCAATTCACATCAAATTCCTGTCTTTTTTCAATGTATTTTATGGCATTCTTAATGTGAAAATTTAAACATTTCGTAAACTTCAATTCACATTAAATTCGATGGTTTTATCAAGACTGCTCAATGCATATATTTTATGGCATTCTTAATGTGAAAACGTATACATCTTGCCAACAGGGCTTGTTGGTTGGTAAAGTGAGTGTGTTTTTATTCCCCCATCTAAGTTCAACTCCCATAAAAACATGTTCACCTTTTTTTTGAGTTGTCTCACCTTTATATTCGAAGTATCAACCCGATAGGATATATGTATTTGAGATTTCACCTTTAAAGTGCACATTACTAATTTCCTTTATTTTCACTCCGAATCACATGACTCTATTTGTTCATATTTGTTTCACTTTAAATCTGTTATGATATTCTCGTAGAAAGACAATATGATCCAAAAAAGACACCTATGGTCATGATCGATGATCGATTCACACATTTGATCTATGTTTAATTTTTCTACAATGATTGTGGTATGAATGGATTGTATTCAAAATACCCTTTTCTCTAAGGTGATAGAAGGGCGCTCACACGAAGTTGGTTCCATTTTTTAGTGTCACTTAAGAAATCAGAAACGCACTTTCAAAGTGCAAATCGAGAATGCATATGCATTATTGATGGTACATTTGGAATAACACGAGCCGAAACACAAGGCTACGGTTCGTAAGGAAATATCTTATATGCATTTTGTAAAAGTTAAATATTGCATATGCGATATTGAAAACTAAAAAAAAAAAAAAAACAGAGGCCGCGGGCCTCAAATATCATTTGCACGGTGAAGCATTGGGAGAGCAATAAACCGTGTGGGCGAAAAAACACAGAGGCGATTTGTGTTTCACCTTTTGCAGGTCGAGTTGGAGGTCGAATTGGAGGTGGATTAGCTCCAATGGCAAGTAACTTCTCTTATCCATTTCAATTAGTTTTCAATTCTTTATTGTTTTTCTTAATTTCATAGTTTTTATAATTATTTAAAAAAAATTAATAAAAAAAAAATTGAATGATATCAAAGAATGATTAAGTAAAACAACTTGTATTTTTTTGTTTAAATCTTAATAGATAACAGAAATGAGCAAGATAATGTGGAAAACCAACCTTCTAATAACCCAGAACCTAACCCAAACCCAAACCCAGAGGGGGAACAAGATCGAAACTCACAGATTCTTGAGCGTTTGGCATCATTGAGGCGCCTTAGCTCATCTATTAGAGGGCGGGATCATTTGAGACAGTCTTTAGCCAATGCATTGGACACAATAACAAACACAATTTTCAATGCTCAGAGAGCTATGTACAACATTAGCTCGTACAGAGAATCTAGGAGGAAATACTACTCCGATGGATTGAGTTATAAAGACATCAAAGACCTAAAGATTACAAAATACCAATTATTTTCATTATTCCAGGACCTTAGCACTCGATTGGTTCCACCCACCAATCAAGCACACATTTCTATAGACTAGTGCATTGAACCAAATATAAAGGCCAATTGGATGGATCGTTGGTATATGGTCTTCGATGAAGACCCTCATGGGAATAGGGACATCCCATTTTATTTCCTTAGGAAGTTGGATGCAAAATTCATCATAGGGAAACATGTTAACTATTTCAATATCTTCGGCTTCCAGAGTGTTGGTCAGGGGATGCCCCAAGATAGGGAAGGGGCCACGATGGATCCTAATCATATGCCATGCCCTCCATGCACACCAAAACCCCCTCAGCTATATCCTCCTATGAGTCTTGTGATTGAGGATACACAAGAGGCATTATTTGACTTGGCAGATACATTGCTTTAGCATGGGACTAATGTCCAAGGCAATGTAGACCAAGGAGTTGGCACTTTTAAGGCCAACCCATCTATAGATCACACAGGAGATGCTGAGTGTTCAAAGCATCGTGTTACTCCACACATTTATACATCGTGTGGAATCGTATACTATGGCCCTGCTTCAGACTTTTGGGATGATGAATTATTTCAATTTGTAAGAAAAACTCATTATTTTCATATTATATTTTGTTTCATATCACAATTTTCAATTGTTTCGCAATTTATTTCTATTTAATTATCTAACAAATTATGTGAACAAATATATAGCTGGTGTCCCATGGCACACCAAAGTCGCATAGTTCGTCAATCAATGTTGAGAACATTGATACGACTGTCAATATTGCATATGGGTTTGGTTCTTCACCATTAGGGGTAAGAACTATACTTCTTAATTTGTCAACTTTATTTACATATTTACAGTAGAGATTGTAACATTCAATATATCCTAATTTTGATACAACATTTTTTATGTAGGGTGATTAGGATGAGTACATTGAATCTCAGCCTATTCCCTCTCATGCAGAGGTAGATTCCCAAACACAGGTATTATTTTAAATATGCTTTAAATTATGTTTTGTTTTCTTTGGAAAAATCATTTTTCATCCATCATGTATATGTCTCATTTTATTGTATTATTTGACATTGACATATGTTACGTTATGCAGGCAACCATTGAGCCATTGGTGCTTGAAGAGCACCAATGCAAGGTTGTTTCTGACCCACCTCTTCCCCTCCGCCAGGTACAGTATGTTTCGCTTTCTTTGAAAACATCAATTTTCGTCCATGTAGTATATATGTCTAATATTATTTTTATTATCTAAATTTGACATATGTTATTTTATGTAGGATTATATTGAGGCATCGGTGCTTGGAGAGCAGCATATTGATGACCCACCTATCACGAGCCAGTAGGTACATTTATGTATCGCTTTCTTTTAATTGTGATTTTAATGATTCAACATGTACCTTTTTAATTTTTTGAAATTGTCTAATTGTATATTTATCCTTTTGTACGTAGGAACGTGAGTTTGATGAATATGTCCAAAAAGCGAGCTTATTTGTCAGTACAAGTAGAAGTCCCTTTCTCTCATTGCTAGTTAATCGATCCACTGGTTACACACCTCCTCTGACAAGGCAGCAGGTAAGTTTATGTATTTCTTTCTTTGTACGTTTATGTAGGTTTATGTATCGCTTTGACATATGTTACTTTATGTAGGAATCTATTGAGACAGTGGTGCTTGAAGAAGACCAAAGCGAGGTTGTTGTCAACCCACCTTTTCCCCCCAGCCAGGTACATGTATGTTTCATTTTCTTTGGAAACATCATTTTTCTTCCATGT
Organism: Pseudotsuga menziesii; assembly: GCA_001517045.1. NCBI lineage: Eukaryota > Viridiplantae > Streptophyta > Pinopsida > Pinales > Pinaceae > Pseudotsuga > Pseudotsuga menziesii. The sequence continues at coordinate 267,846 of LPNX011058093.1, read as the reverse complement.
AGTATATATGTCTCTGATTCACTATTTTATCTGAAATTGACATATATGTTACTTTATGCAGGCTTCTAGTGAGGCACCAGTGAGTGAAGAGCACCAAATCGGTGACCCACCTTTGACGAGCCAGCAGGTACATTTATGTATCGCTTTCATTGTATGTTTGTGTATTGCTTTCTCTGATTTGGTGCTTGAAGAGACCTAAATCGATGACCCACCGCTTCCCCCCAAATGTACATGTATATTTGTTGACATTGGCATACATATTTTTTTATGTAGCTTGATAGTGAGCAAGTGGTTCTTGAAGAGAACCCAATCAGGGTCGTTGTTAGTGAGGCACCATGACCCACCATTACTTACTCACGTACAGTAAGTAAAAATGTTATTTTGGTTTTGGAATTTGAACAAATGTACATAGAATTTTTAAAGGTTGGTAAACAAACTTACAAAATTTAGTTTTTCTGCAGTCTCCACTGATGTGACCTATACCTCTTGTTCAGTGATGGGGATCACCAGTGAGTAGTCGGAAAAGAAATTTAGACTTCTCCGAAGACATTAGCACTGGCAGCGAAATGGGGGATAACTAGAATAAATGTATAGGGGGGATACATAGATGTAACTTTTTGTTCATATACACACATATGTACTTTTTGATCCACTATTTTGTATTATGGCCATGTGGCATGACATTTTTTGTAACATGAATTCTATACACATATAATATAAAGCAAGGTTCAAATTTATACATATATGGTTGACTTGATCTTAGAACATGATATGGTTGACTTGATCTTGGAACATGATATGTGTGGTTCACCTATGTGATATAATGATATGTGTGGTTCACATGTGTGCTAACTTATGAATTTCCAATACTTAAAGAAAGAATTTATGACTCATCAAATTTTTAACATTATGGCTATCCTAAACTTTTTAACATCATAACCATACCATACACTAACTAAATTACATACACTAACAATCATAACACTAATTCATGCATGAATGTGTAATATATACCATATCATACCCTACAATACCCTGTGATACTAACATCATAACACTGAGTCATGCATGCATGTGTAATATACCATATCATACCCTACAATACCCTATGATACTAACATCATACCATACTAACATACAATCACATACCCTACAATACCCTATGACACTAACATCATACCATACTAACATACAATGACATACCATACCATAACATACTTACATCATACCATACTAACATATCGTACCATTGTAAATTGTGATATACCACACACTAACATCATAACACTAAGTCATGCATGCATGTGTAATATATACCATATCATACCCTATGATACTAACATCATACCATACTAACATACATCATACCCTACAATACCCTACAATACTAACATCATACCCTACAAACCCTAGTTGGTTTTCATTATGTACATACATCCATGTGTTTCTAGTTCAATCTCATAACTTGTAAAGAGTTCACTAAACCATAGTTCCATGTCATAACTTGTCAACCCTAGTGATAGCATGCAAATTGGTGTTCATGAAACCCTAGTTGGTTTCCAATTTGTACATGTCCATGTGTTTCTAGTTCCCTCTCTTAAATTATAAATTGCTCACTAAACCCTAGTTCCATCTCATTATTTGTCAACCGTGGTTGGTTTCCAATTTCTAGTTCCCTCTCTTAACTTGTAAATTGCTCACTAAACCCTAGTTCCATCTCATTATTTTTCAACCCTAGTGATAGCATTCAAATTGGTGTTCATGAAATCCTAGTTGGTTTCTAATTTGTACATGGCCTTGTGTTTCTAGTTCCCTCTCTTAACTTGTAAATTGCTCACTAAACCCTAGTTCCATCTCATTATTTGTCAACCGTAGTGATAGCATGCAAATTGGTGTTCATGAAAGCCTAGTTGGTTTCCGATTTGTACATGCCCATGTGTTTCCAATTCCCTCTTAACTTGTAAATTACTTGAAGTAAACCCTAGTTCGATCTCATTATTTCTCAACCCTAGTGATAGCATGCAAATTGGTTTTCATGAAAGCCTAGTTGGTTTCTGATTTGTACATATCCATGTGTTTCTAGTTCCCTCTCTTAACTTGCAAATTGCTCACGAAACCCTAGTTCCATCTCATACCTTGTCAACCCTAGTTGGTGCATGGAAATTGGTGTTCATGAAAGCCTAGTTGGTGCATGCAAGTATTGGTGATCATTTGTTTCTAGTTCCCTCTCTTAACTTGTAAATTGCTCACTAAACCCTAGTTCCATCTCATACCTTGTCAACCCTAGTTGGTGCATGCAAATTGGTGTTCATGAAAGCCTATTTGTTTTCCAATTTGTACATGGCCATGTGTTTCTAATTCCCTCTCTTAACTTGTAAATTGCTCACTAAACCCTAGTTTCATCTCATACCTTGTCAACCCTAGTTCGTGCGTGCAAATTGGTGTTCATGAAACCCTAGTTGGTGCATGCAAGTATTGGTGATCATGTGTTTCTAGTTCCCTCTCTTAACTTGTAATTGCTCACTAAACCCTAGTTCCATCTCATACCTTGTCAACCCTAGTTGGTGCATGCAAATTGGTGTTCATGAAAGCCTAGTTGGTTTCCGATTTCTAGGTGATCATGTGTTTCTAGTTCCCTCTCTTAACTTGTAAATTGCTCATTAAACCCTAGTGCCATATCATTATTTGTCAACCCTAGTGATAGCATGAAAATTGGTGTTCATGAAAGCATAGTTGGTTTCTAATTTGTACATGTCCATGTGTTTCTAGTTCTCTCTCTTAAGTTGTAAATTGCTCACTAAACCCTAGTTCCATCTCATAACTTGTCAACCCTAGTGATAGCATGCAAAGTGGTGTTCATGAAAGCCTAGTTGGTTTCCGATTTGTACATGTCAATGTATATAAATGTATATTAAACTAAAAAAATCAAGAAATGTAAATTTGAACAACTCGAGAGCTTGTTATTTTCCAAACTCTATTTGTTAGTGTCTAAAGACACCATTTTTGGCACCTCCAATGTGTCGTAAATGGTGTTTGTATCCTAGGCACACGAAAGGATAGAAATTAGTAACATCATAAGAAAAAATAGAGAACCAAATGAAAATGTGCAAACATGATTTATAGATAACTCACCCGAGGTTGTATGATCGTGTTTATAGTGTCTAGTATCCTCTGAATAATATTATGTCTGTGAATGGTATCTATCAATCACAGGTTTATTACACTGGGAATAAAGTAAGGCTAAATAATTGAAATTGTTCTTCAGAATTCACTTTAAAGGTTAAATAACGTACTTGACAATGCACTCATACCAGTAGGCCATCTAGATCATCTCTGGTGCAAATGGTGTCCATCAATATTTCATGCTCTTTATGAGGTAGCAAGTATCGTACATGTGACCTATTTTTGTGACCAAGTGTACGCAACTTGATGTTTATACCAACTACTAGGTTGGTGAAGTGGTATACAATAGCTCCTGGTCTATAATCTGGATATACATACCCACCCTTCGTTTTCTATTGTGCTGCAAGTGTCAAGTACTTCCCTTTTATAACCATCGAGCCGGTTGGGATTTTGATATTTTCATCATCTGTAATAGGTTCGAGAATGGTTTGTTTCCCCTCTAAGCAATGTGCCAACCAATAATCAGAACCCCATTCATTATTTTTTGGGGAAACCACTGCATATATCTGACCTGTTAAAGGAAATAGGTTGATTTAACAATACATTTTGTAAATAAGGTCTTGCATTTCTAATTTCTACATAAATTAAATTCTACATAGGTCAAGTAAACAATACATAAATGAATTTTCTAATTTAGGTACTACTCATGTACCTGCTTGTATGAGATCCGATATGTGATCATAGTCTGTAGAAATATGTGTCTGATCATCTTCCAAATGGTCTATTTCATTAAACCCATTGAAATTGGTGCCAAGTGTCACTCAATCCCATCTATCAACGGTATCTGTATCCTCACAATCATCCCATTCATCGATGCTATAGGAACTGCAAAAGCAAGCCTTCAATCTTTTCCAAATTTGTAGGGCCGATTTATCTGAGCTTCTAGTTGAATGAAACTATCGATTTCCATGCACTATGTTCACCTAATGTGTTTGTGATTGGTCCACATTTTTCACCTCCCAAAATATTCTTCACACTAAGTGTTTCCTTGTTGCTTGTTCTCCCATGACAGATGCACACCATTCGACTATAGATGTAGCATCTCAAAGGTGAGCACCTATAAAATTCATCTCTTCCCTTCGAAGGGCGGTTTTAATGCATCACCAGCACCATTGTGCTCTCCTTTTCTATGACCAGTTTCAAAGTAGTTCCATACATGTGTCACGTTGTATTTTATGTGGAACAAACACAACCATTCAAATACACGTGCATTCTTGAACTTTCCAACACAACCATCTGACCAAATGAAATGACGATAAAATGGTATATCCATAGCTATCACATGATCATAGAATAATTTAAAGAAACGTTGCATGTAATGGATGTCATGGGTCCGGTCGTCACTTATGTAGAAGTGACTTTCTTTCAGTATCACATGTTTCTCTTCATTGCTACCTTGCCCATGTCAATACGTGTATGCACCAGTATGCTCAGTTGCTCTGAGTGATAGTATTGACTTTGAATTTCATTTTGTGGTTGTAGGGTGTAATTTTCTACAAATTCAACCACTGATAGTATCATTTCGAGAGGCAAGGTGTCCCGGCATATTCTGAATTGCTCATCTTGCCACCGTGCCATATTGACATGGTGAATGTACTATTAGATCTTTCCACGAAACTCTAGAATAAAATCACATACTCGCACCTAGTACATGAATATTAATATGTCAATAAAATACATAAAAAAAATGTGTGCATGAATATTAATATGTGAATATTCAACAATTTACCTATGAAGTCACCAATTTAATCTTCTTGCTTTCTTTCCCATCATGTAGTTGATATGTCTCATACTGATAGTTCTGCTTCTCGACAATTGCATTCCCAAATGCTTGATCTTCACTTTCATGGACACAATTAGACTATAATGATAGCCCACCACAATTTTTGCAAGAACCGTCTACACATTGTTTTATGTAATGTGTCTACCCATCTTTCTTCAGACACATTATGCTATGGATGAAATCTCTGGATGACATTGCCGATACTGTACTTGAGCATTCCTGCACATGGTTAGGATGCAAAAAACGACGTATATGTGCAAATGTATGGTAATATAGGTCAAGCTCTATGTGGTATCTACAAAAACAAGTGTTTTGGATGGTATTGATTCTAACATACCAAGGCTTGCATTTTTCAAAAGATCTTTGCCCGAGCCTTAGCTCTAAGTGGGAAACTTTAAACATCTCGAACAATTGGGTTTGTGTCATGTCAAGATAATGTTTAAGATGAGGTTCATTGTTTCTAGAACCCCTACAATGTTTTAACACATCCTTCGTTTTAGAAGAAGGCCTAGTGTTATCATGCTAAAACGTTTTCACTAGGCCCTTCACTCCAACTAACTCCATGCCTTTGCAGGGAAACCTACTGTTAAATGCCCATAATGTTGCCATTTGTCCCTCTACATCAAAGTTGTCTCTTCTTACTGAATATTTTTTAAGTGTCTTTGGATGTAAAGGCACAATTTGTGATGTGCATTTAAGTAAACGACGTTGTCTTGTGGATCTACATAGAATTGATTCAACCAATACATGACGAGCTGCATTACAGTCTTGTGAACGAGTTTTTTTACTAATCGATGTGAATGCAGTAGCAAGAGATTTAACAATGTGATTACTTGATTCGATATTATTCATTGTTGTTATGCCTAAATTTCTTCTAACAGTTACCATATTTCTAATTTAAGCAAAGCTAAAAAAAATTGGCATTTACCAGCTTCGGATTTGTTATGAAAATATTGTTTCATTATTTGAGAACAATGACGAAGGATAGTGCGTTTAGCCACCTTACCTTCCATGGAAGTCAATCCGCTCTCATCCACTTGTATTCGTTTAGGAGTTCTCTTTCATTTTGATGCAAAATTTGTTGTCGTTTGAAATGCTAGAGTGATGTTTACATCCACTATAGGCTGACAACTTCAATTAGGAGATTGAACTACCAACCATGGTTCTTGCTGAGTCACATTTGCATCAGGAGTAACATAATTATTGAACTCTTCATAAGAACATCAATTTACTAATGGATCAATAATATCAACTTCTGTATAACCAGCTTCCTTTAGTGTTGCATTATCCTCCTTAGCCTCTACGTCAAGTATCTGTTGAAGGGGAATGGGAACTATTTGCTCATGTAATGAATGCCGACGATTTCTTGAATCTTCCCTCTTTTTTTCTTTTTTATTTTCTGCTTCTTCCAGTGTAAGCACCTTCCTCGCTGACTTTTGACCTCTATTACGTACATTCCCCATTGAAATCCACCCAAACATATACACAACTATGGAATTATGTAAGTAATGATTAAATTGCATGTTGAACAGTTCTCTGTACACGAGTTCAAATGAATTATGTCTTTTGATATAGTAAACCCGGCCCACGGCACACAACCCAACATTTTTTATACAACACATATCGCATATGCGATATAACGCACCTCCCATATATCACATATGCGATATTGATACAATGTTTTTTAATTAACG
>LPNX011058093.1:229575-259575 GCA_001517045.1 Pseudotsuga menziesii | reverse complement strand
GGTGATGATGAGGAGGATGATTCCTATTATGATGAGGATGAGGATGAGGGTGATGAGGAGGAGGAGGAGGAGGAGGAGGATGACTATGATGATGATGATGAGGATGAGGGTGATGATGATGATGATGAATATGATGATGATGACCATGATGATGATGATGAGGTTGAGGGTGATGAGTATGAGGATGAGGATGAGGATGATGAGGATGGTGATGATAATGAAGATGAGGGTGACGATGAAGATGATGATGAACAATGATGGTGATGATGATGATGATGATGATAATGACGATGACGATGATGATGAACAATGATGGTGATGATGAAAAGGATGATGACTATGATTATGATGATGATGATGATGATGATGAGGATGAGGGTGGTGATGATGATGAGGAGGAGGATTATGATGATGATGATGATGATGATGATGATGACGATGAAGATGACGATGAACAATGATGGTGATGATGACGAGGATGATGACTATGATGATGATGAGGAGGATGGGGGTGATGATGATGATGACCATGATGATGATGATGAGGATGAGGGTGATGATGATGATGATGATGAAGATGAGGATGATGATGATGAGGATGAGGATGGTGATGATGATGATGATGGTGATGACGATGGTGATGATGAGGGTGATGATGGTGATGATGATGATGATGACAATGATGATGAACAATGATGATGAGGAGGAGGAGGAGGAGGAGGATGACTATGATGATGAGGATGAGGATGAGGGTGATGATGATGATGATGATGATGATAATGATGATGATGATGAGGATGACGGTGGGGATGATGATGATGATGATGATGAGGATGATGATGGTGATGATGATGGTGATGATGATGAGGATAAGGGTGGTGGTGATGATGATGATGATGAGGTTGATGATGATGATGATGATGACGACGATGACAATGATGATGAAAAATGATCGTAATGATGAGGAGGATGATGACTATGATGGTGAGGATGATGATGAGGGTGATGATGGTGATGATGATGATGATGATGACCATGATGATGATGATGACGATTGTGATGATGAGGATGATGATGACGATGACAATGAACAATAATGATGATGATGATGGAGGGTGATGGTGATGATGATGATGATGATGAGGATGAGGAGGATGAGGATGATGATGATGAGGATGATGATGATAATGATGATGATGATGATGATGACGATGATGATGAACAACGATGGTGATGATGATGAGTACGAGGATGATGACTATGATGATGATGATGAGGATGATGACTATGATGATGAGGATGACGACTTTGAAAATATGGCTCTATACATGGCAGATGATAAATATTGTTAAGATATATATGCCATTTGATTGAATTTTGGCCATCCATCCTTAATTAAAGATTAAAAGAACTGAACATCCTTAATCAAGGATTAAAAGAACATGATGACGATTAAAAGAACATGATAACTATAACAATGTTTTTTAAAGTCACCTATCACCTATTGGCGAATCATCACTAGCGGTTTGCGGTGAGAGCGTACGTTGATCCATCGGTACTCATTCTTGCTTTTTTACATCCAAAAGAGCTACCAAACAATAATTTTTGTGACTTTATAACATCCTTTGAGCACTAACATAAATCAATCTTCAATCTCTTTGTTAATGTTGCAAATTTTCCCTTGAAGCTGAATAGATTGAAGGACAGGACAAATTATTGTTTTCTTGGATGCACAACCCATGGCTTCATTCACCACTCTATTTTCTTCGATGCATACATTAGAGGAAATTTGGGGTCTAAAATGGGCCTTATAAGAAAACGTGCCAAAATAAGTTTTTTTGAGTTGGAATTCAAGAACCTATAGAATTTCAATAAAATAAGTCAACCATAATGGTGGGATTGACATATTTGTCATTAAAAAAAACTACTTTTTTTGTTCGTATTTTCGGCATATCTCATTGTGTTTTTACTCAAATTTCGATCACGAGAGCTCGTTGGATGCAGAATTTGATCCCGCATCCAACGAGTACCCACACTGCATACTTTTGACGGAACCCGCTACCCCAAAAACAAGAAATACCTGAAAAACGTGATGATGATGTCATCAACACATTTTTTCAGGTATTTCTTGTTTTTTGGGTAGTGGGGTCCATCAAAAGTATGCATTGTGGGTACTCATTGGATGCGGAATCAAATTTTGCATCCAACGAGCTCTCCCGATCGAAATTTAAGTAAAAACACAAGGAGATATGTCAAAAATACGAACACAAAAAGTAGTTTTTTTCTTTCTTCCTCCAAAATTAATCAATATTATTTTATTATTTTAACTGTTATTTTATTATTTTCCTTAGGAGGCCCATTTTAGACCCCAAAATTCCTCTAATGGCCCATGGCTTCATTCACCATTAAAAAGAGGAATTATTTATGTCCATCATAGTGTTGTCTAAATGGTATTATGATGGGATAAGTATGCCATTACTCTTTTTTACTCTTGTACCAAATTAGTTAAGAAAAAATGCATATGCGTTATATCATATCGCATATGCGATATGAATAAGCTATAACGCATATGTGTTATAGCTTATTCATATCGCATTTGCATATGTGATATGAATAAGCTATAACAGATATGCATTATTTTAAAATTAAAAAAATTGGCGGGAATAATTTTGGCATTATGTTCAAAAATAGCTTCAGACTACTGAACCTATTGGCCAGGAAAAATAAACCAGGGCTATTGCTTGTCTTTTAGAACTCTATCAATATGCTCAGTTTAAATGGCATGTTTTTCTATGACATACACAATATTTTTTTATGAAAATCTAGATTATTGTAGAGTACGATCTTACAATTCTGAATATGTATTTTTTTTCCTTCAAAACTATGTTTTATTTATTTATAATTATTTTTTTAAATGACACACGTCATTTTTTAAAAATAGATACGTTGATTGTTTTTTATATAACTTTTTATTTCCATCACCATTTTCCAATAAAACTATATGGTGCACTAGACGAGATCAAGCTCTACGATCTTATATTTAGAAATCAACGATTTCATTAATTTTTTCCCCTAGAGTGTTGCACCCACACATAACGTTTTAATTTCAAGCTTTTGTGACTAGAATAATTAATAATAATAATAAATAATTCATAAAAAATTCTGAATAAATAGTGTTGCACTAGGCCCATATGTCATTTATATGTCTACAAGATTTTATCCCAAATTGACATCATTTACCTCATATATTGTTGCACCCACACAAACATATATGTTAAGATGTGTTGAAAATTTGAAAACCCAATTTCACGGTGGAAACTAATTTTATAATCATTTACACACATTTTATCTGCATAAATGCTATATATTATGAAACCTGATTCAATTACCTATCTTTTCTCTTTTACTTCATCTTCAAATAAGTTAGGGAAGTACCCCTAATTGTCACCTAAAGTCATAGTTTCTTATTTATTCCAGTATTGTGTGGCATCTAAAGTGTCTTTAAAGGAGTCCATGATTGTCACATCAGCCCAAAAATTGTCTTCCATATGGTAGCAGTAGGCATCCTTGTAAATTGTTACCAATGTGGAATGATATTTTCACATCAAGCATGTGTACAAATGCTTGAGGAGGAATTTGTAAAAATTGAACAAAATATTTTTATATACATCTACAGAAGACCTTGTAGGCTCTATTGGACTTAGAATTAAACAAATTTACATTTGTCATTTTGATGACTTTTAATGTCAACAATATTGCAACCTACATTATACTCATTTCTAAAACATTATATATATATACTCAACAAGCTATTTAAGCCACTCAAATCTTCATGTTGAATGAGTGTTTCTATCCACTTATTAATACATGGAATAATTTATCATTGCATGCAACTCATCCTTGATTTCTACTTGGTTTTGAATTGAGCATACATGTTCTTTTTTACATTATTCCATCTCTTGTTTCCAGTGCTAGGTGATAACAACTTAGCCTAAATTGCCAAATTAAATGTTTTGTATGCACATATATTTTCTCTTGGAGGTATTGTTGTCTTGTGTAAGTAATCATTGAGTCGATCCAACATGAAGAGAGACTCATTTTCTCACTAGGTTCTTGCCACATCCTCTCTATTACATAAATATTTTTATATACATCCACATAAGACCTTGTAGGCTCTATTGGACTTAGAATTAAACAAATTTACATTTGCAGTTTTGATGTCTTTTAATGTCAACAATATTGCAACCTGCATTACACTCATTTCTAAAACATTATATACATATAAACTCAACAAGTTATTTAAGCCACTCAAATGTTCATGTTGAATTGAGTGATTCTATCTTACTTCTTAATACATGGCACAATTTATCATTGCATGCAACTCATCCTTGATTTCTACTTGGTTGTGAATTGAGCATAAATGTTCCTTTTTATATTATTCCATCTCTTGTTTCCACTGCTAGGTGATAACAACTTAGCCTAAATTGCCAAAGTAAATGTTTTGTATGCACATATATTTTCTCTTGGAGGTATTGTTGTCTTGTATAAGTAATCATTGGCTTGATCTAACATGAATAGAGACTCATTTTCTCACTAGGTTCTTGCTACATCCTCTCTATTACCTTCAACTGAGTCTTGAATATCCAATGATTGATCTTGAAAATCATGTTCAATTCTCAAATTTTTAATCTATTTCATCCCATCATGGTGTCAACCCTTATTTTGTGATTCAATATTTACTTGCATCAAAGTGTTTTTTCTTCAATGTGATTTGTTGCAACATGGTTGTTGAGAACTTCCATTTGAATGATAAACATTTGGCATGTTGATTGTTGATGACTCAATGGATAGTCTTGGTTGATTAAATGATTACAACAATTTAAAGATGCAAATAGTATATCTATAAGAACTAGTCAAAATTGAATTTGATTATTAAATGACTCTTGATATAAAGTCAAGACTAGTTCCCCATACTCTTGCTTGAGTATTCCCAAAGGCTTAGTTGTTTTTTTTCAAAGGCTCAGTTTATTTATGCTCCTACTTGTAAATTGTGTTCAAGCTCCAAAAGATAAGTTTTTTTCAAAGAATTAGTTTGTTTATGTTCCTATTTGTAAATCGTGCTCAATATTCACTGGCGTTTTTAGTACATTTTAATCGATATTATAATATTTTATTGTATATTGTATACCTGCAAAGCTAAATACTTTCTTCCATGGTGCAAATAAGTAAGTCTAATCATGCTATAAGCATTTATCATATTGGTCACTTGATATCTCAAATTTGATTTCCATTTTGGAAGAAGATGAAGTGAACACAAACTGATGGTAGATATTTTGAGGAATGTTGATAATGTTGTGTTTTTATGAGGGTGTCAACAACATTCATCATATTGGTGAGTTGTTGTGTCAACTATGCTTTCCATTTGGGAAGAAGATGAAGCTAACCAAGAACTGATAACAGGGATTTTGAGGAGTGCTAATAATATTTTTTTCATGATGGTGTCAACTTCATTGCTCATATTTTCCTCTTGTTGCGTCAAATTTCCTGCCATTTGGAAAGAAGATGAAACTAACCAAAACCTAATGACAAAGATTTTAAGGAGTTATTATAATGTTATTTTTTGTGGGGGCCAAAACCTAATGACAAGGATTTTAAGGAGTTATTATAATGTTATTTTTTGTGGGGGCGTCAACTGCAGTATGTTATGCAATTTGAGCAATACTCTTCGTTCGTAAATGTTTACATGGTCGTAAATAGGTTAGAAGAATTCCCAAGTTTTTCAAAAGATTGTGGGCATAGGGATGTTAATAATGAAGAATGGTTTTAAATATTTTTAACATATATGTAATGTGTCATCATTTTGTATTTTTGATGAATATTCTTAGTTGTGTGATTAGTTGTCTTCGTAATGTAATATTCCATCATCATTTTGTATATTAAAGATTTTTTTTTTGACAACTCTTGAAGTTGTCCTTATCATTTCCATATTATTACTTTTAAAAAGAATATTATTTTTGTTAACTCAGTAACAATACATTTTTGTTTTCTAATTATTAATTGATATTTAATATATTTTTTTCTTTTACATTACAAGGAAGGGAGTAAGCTGCACGGAACTCTTGTTATAAGCTTTATGTCCTTGGATGGAGCATTTTTAGCAAGTAAGCTATCAATCAATGTTAGACGACCTCCACTGTACTATGGACCATCATTTCTACATTTTTTGGATTCCATTGTTTCATCATCCCCTCTGGTAATCATTGGTTGGAGCACATTGGACCATCATTTCTACATTTTTTGGATTCCATTGTTTCATCATCCCCTCTGGTAATCATTGGTTGGAGCACATTGGAGTTTATTATGAGCATCATTCTTCAACATTGTCCTTAATCGTTCATCAACCAAGACTACCTTTGATGAAGTTCCAAATGTTAGTGACTTTTCCTAGCAAGTCAATGAACTAACATCATACTTTCATATGAAAGAGATGAAATTGTGTTGGTGTTAGTGAAACATTTAAGGATCCATACTTATTTAAAAGTGTATAAATGTTGGTGAATCTTACCAATTGTAAAATGCCAAGTGTAAAATATTTGGAGGAGGTTTTCTAAAAATATTTCAATTTTTGAGGATTTTATATAGCTTATATAATAATTTGGTGATTCTTAGAGTGAAAAAAAATTACCCCACCAAAATTGGGTGAAATGGGGCTTCAAAATATGCAAATTGGTGAATCTTTTTTGGGAATAAAACATGAAAAAGTATTCCATGGGTAAATTTCACCCCTTAAATTTTCCTTAATCGATGTTGAGGAATCCATTAATACCATGGGAATTTACCTAGCACATGATTAACTGATCATAAATGAGAATGTATAGATTAACATGAATTAGAAGCTTGTTAATCTTTTCATTATCATATTTATGAAAAACTACAACATACCAAAAAAATCAACAAAAGCATTAATGATACATTATTTCAACATTGAGAAAACAAGGATAAGGAAATCAAAGTTCAATTTAATTAAGCAAACAATCTCTAAATAATGATCTCCATCTATGAACACCATGAATTAAAAAAAAAACATGTTGATCTTGGCACTAACAATAAACACCAATACATCTTACAAACCCATGTTTAAACCTAAACATGTTTTCACATATGCATGATTAGTTTAGTACTTCTCTAGTTGTCTTTCCCACCAAAGGAGATCTATATACGCAAAGAACATGATACCATAAAGTCTGAGAGAAGCTAGAGTATGGCATTTGAACATATCCTACTGTATAATTGACATTGTATGATTCTAAAAGGTGATACCGACACATTCAATGAGAAGAAATGGTTTAAATGATAAAGTTAATTTATTTTCAAGTGTATTTATTAAATTAAAAACCAATGAAATATAAATGTCAATGGTGTTTAAGCAATTAATTTATTCTAAATTAAAATTGATTTGTTGATGACAATGATGATGACGATAATTTTAAATTATTCTTTTATGATAATCAAAATAATGGTTGCAAGGTTAATAGTGTTGGAATGATGATGATGACGACGACGGTGATCTATTAGACCTTAGAAAGGAAAGGAGTTATTTGGTTTTATTTAGAATTGTATTTCTATGCTAAGAAAGGTTCAAGAGAAGCTTTCCTAAATCACCATAGTTATGATGAGTTAAAAGGTTAGGAAGGTTTGTATTGCGTCAAATCTTTTGAAATGGCACTCTAATGTGGGTGTATACAAGAAATTATATGATAAAGTGGTTTTCTTCTTTAACCAAGTCTTTATCTCACAAATATAACAAATTCTTTTATCCCGTGACATTTTAGGAACTCTCCAACGCCTTGTTTCACTATGGAGCTCATGAGAGTTTGTACTATTTTAGAAATATTGATTTTCTTCTTTAGACTAGTTAGAATAGAGAGATATTTTTTATCTTCTAGATTCAGGTTGATCACCTCCTTATAATAACTTAATTTTCTCTTACCATATAACTCTTTATGCTAACTCATCTTCTTCATAAATTTTGATGTAATAATACTTTTAATATTATCGATAATTTGCAAACTGTCCTCTTCCTTGACTCCGCAATGGTTTAACTGAGATTAGTCATCTTTATGCCAACCTTTCTTAAGTATGGAGATTTAATATTTTATTTAAACTTTAATAATATTAATAAAAAAAATTAAAAATATTGAAAATCTGTTCAAATTTAAAATATGAAAAATGAAAATGATATTATTTATGACAATTTATGTATGTCATTATCAGAATTGTACAAAGGCACTTTCCACAACATATTATGATGGAGAAGTCATATGACATTTTAATAAAAGCAATAAAATATTAAGTAAAAAAAATATAATGTGAATCCTAACTTAAAGTTAAATATATATTTAACTTTAAGTTAGGATTCACATTATATTGTTTTTACTTAATATTTTATTGTTTTTATTAAAATAATGTGTTTCATGGATTCTGGTGGGACACTTCTTATTGTGTGTTGTATGGAATATTTATGGTGTGTTCTTCATATGAAATTCTAGATGTTTTCAACTAGATGTCTTATATTTTCTAGTTTACTAATTGATGTTGCTTTCAACCACTACAAGTTTTTTGCTTTGTCGAATTAATTAATTGATATGGATATTATGGAATTTGTGTATACTTACCCTTTTGTAATTTATATATGTTACTGTTGTAATTGTGGTGGCCTATATCTTTTATGATTAATTTAATATAGTTTTATGGCCATCTTAAATACATTTTAGAATTTATTAAGAGATAATAGGGATCAAGTATTTGTATCAAAATTTTCTTCAAGTTTATGCACTCTAAAAAAAATTGTTCCTTGAAGGAGTTGATCCATATCAATGCATGATAAAAACAAGAGTTAAGATAGATTTACATTGATTATATATAATTTTATAATTTTGATTATTATTACCAATTAAAAAAAAACCTTCATTTTACAACTTCAAATTTTATGCAATTTAATTTATTAATTTTACATTTATTATAATAACATAAAGTAGTATAAGTAAGTGAAATCATTTAAATACCTATTTTTCTCTCTCTATATTTTGATTTTGTGTTATGTTTTATTGATGGTTGAAAATTGTAAATTACATTTATTTTAAGAAAATAGACTATTAGACACTATATTTTGATTTTGTGTTATGTTTTATTGATGGTTGAAAATTGTAAATTACATTTATTTTAAGAAAATAGACTATATAGTATTAGAATTGTGTTAATTATATCTACATGCTACATTTGGTATTGAATTAAAGTTAAGATTTAGTATTAAAGTAAGGTTAAGAATATTTTAGAGGACATATAAGTTAAATGAGGACTCAAAGAAGATGTCATAAGCATGAAAGATATAAAAAATGAAGACAACGGTAGAAGGATAATTATGAAGATATAGAAGTGATTAAGGAGAAGAATAAGAGAAATGGAAGAAAAAAAATATCTTGAGAATAACTACTAAACTTTGGAAGAGGGAGATAGAACAATTGAATTTAAAGATGTAGATGCCACATGCGAAATATAATATACGAGCAAAATTTTAAATTTCCTTTTATTATATGTTTGAAGTCTTTGACATCGATTAAAACTAGTCAAACGAGATGAAACATTCTCTTTAAGTTGGAAAAATTGGAAACTCTTAAAAATTGAAGTTCTCTTAAAATGAATTTAAAAGAGAAAATAAAAGTTTTTAAGTTGGATCAAGATTGTAGAATGGTAAAAGAGGACATATAGAGGAGAAAGAAAATGTTTAGAATGAAATTCAAATATAGTGCTATAGGATTAATGCCATTATTGATTTGGATATAAGAACAAAAAAAAAATATGGTTATGTTTAAATATAATAAGAAGGATTGGAGTGTCATGAAAATATATCTATAGCCATATGGACTACATTGATTTCAATGCAAATATGAAACCACGGTGGTAAACTAGTACAAGATGTCATTTATATACTGGTAAATGCAATTATGGTACTCTATGTTGCATTGGACCCATAGAGGTTTGTGACTTGTTAA
Source organism: Pseudotsuga menziesii (assembly GCA_001517045.1). NCBI lineage: Eukaryota > Viridiplantae > Streptophyta > Pinopsida > Pinales > Pinaceae > Pseudotsuga > Pseudotsuga menziesii. The sequence continues at coordinate 249,523 of LPNX011058093.1, read as the reverse complement.
AAATATCATGATAATATGCTAGATATATATAATTCATAATGGAAGAAGAATACATATACCATTAGCAAGGATGATAAGACATTCTAGTGATTTCCAATGAAGGAACAAAATTCCAAAGAGACTCAAACTATTTGGTTACTTAAAAATGAATAAAGTTTAGCTAAACCTCACATGTTTACATGAGGCTATGAAAATTTACGAAGAAGACATAAAATTTAAGAACATTCAAAGGTTCAAATGGAGGGTAAAGTACATGTATACCATTTTAGACTTAGTAGTAGTGAAATTGTTTTGGAAAGAAGGTCCCTAGTCCCAAAAACATACCTATTGCATTTTAGCATAGAATATTTTTTATGATGTTCCTTTGCAATAATTAGGAAAATTGCTAGTAAAAAAACCTTATGTTATAGCTTATAAGTGGGTGATGTCACCCAAGCCATTCCTTCTTGAGTCATTATAAAGGGACAAACTTTGTATTTGTATTTATATTTATGCTTACTTATCTTATTGTTTACTAATTGACAATATCGTTTTCAAGTTTGAATTTTTATTTTGATCATTTCAAGGTTTAAGGTTTACTTGATAAAAACTCTAAAACAAAATATAAAAAAACAAGTGAACATACAAGGTAGAAAGACCTTTCCTTCAAAGTGATGATCTAAATGTAGAAATAGTAGAGTATGAATGTCATTGCACACTAGAAATAATTTGTCGGGCTGTTGGGCCACGAGAGACTATATTATAATAGATAAATTGAAGAAAAGGTAACATATCTATGTGACCAAATAATGTGGGTGTGTATATACAAAAAGCTTAATAGAGATCACACCATGGATAATTTTAGGGGCTATATATAGCCCATGGGATACATTAAGTGGGTTACCAAAATTTAGTGGGATATTTTCTTATATGGTAAGGGTTTTTTCAACTAAAATATATTCTCCCAATACTAATTATAAAAAAATTAAATCCAAAATGAATGGCCTCCCATATATTTATGAGGAAAATGAAGAAAAAAACTATTTTCGCCCTAGCAAAATCTCCCTGCAATCTATCTTTCGCCCCCAATTTCTAAAGTAATTATAGTGAAATCATTCCTTCTCCCCAGATTTTCAGTAATGGAGGCTCCCAAGGGTTAATTTTCCCTCCATTTTCCTTTAAATTCATGCATATAGTTGCATTTGCCTATATTTTTAGTCAATTTCATGGGATACCTTCTTTGAGCCCTCAATTTCCAATACTGGAGACAAAATAAAGGGATATTTTGTTCTATATAGAGGCTACAATAATTCATCCTTCACCCATATCACATTGTTCTTGTAGGGTGAAGGTTCTCGTTAATGCATTTCCACTTTTCATTCTTATTTTTCTCAACATTTTAATATTCGCATAACATATCCATTGTCGAAAGCTCGGGTCTTGAAGGAGCATGTCACACATGCAATTCATTAAAGAATACAAACTCACATCATGGTTTTTATCCAATAATTAACATGGTATGCTTTATATCACACTTTTTATACTTTTTATCCATAGTTGCAATATATTATTATATTATAAATTTACCTTTTATCACGATTTTTATCATGGATACTTTTTTAGGCATGTTGAATTTTAGGGAACTTTTGATTCTTAGGGCTCATTCGATGTTATTAGGTTTTTATTATATCCTAGGAGTATTGGTTCCGTGAAAGTGTTATAGGACTCAGAATATATGATTTATTGTATTCCTTGTCATGTTTGAATGATTGACTAGCATTTATATGTTGTTAGTGGATGCTGCTCCTGATGGAGAGATGCCACATGGTTTTTATATATTCAAAGTGAATTTTGACCCAATTGTTTAAAATGTGCTTATACTTGGATCTTGATTTGCAATTATTATTTGATCTAAGGCATTAATGAGAGTGTATATGTTCATATTTTATATCTGTTATTGTTGATGTTTGGGATGTTTGTAATATAAATGATTGTACATTGATTATAATGGTAGAGATACAGTGGAATGGTCATTATTTTGGTCATCTTCTTGTACAGTTGTCCAAATAATTCCAGTAGATTTTTTTTTGTATTGATAAGTTCGTGACCGGTATATTTTTTTATTTGTATTGCCAAGTTTGTAATTTTATTTGTGACCTAATTTTTTTGGGTTCAGTACTTCTTTAACAAATTTTTTTGTAAGGATCATTCGTAAGTAAAATGTTTTCTGATGATTTGTTTTGATGTGTAATTGCTATCATCATCTAGAAATGGATCTACTTATGTATGGTAAATATATGATTTAGTTGGAATACAATACTTCATTTCCATCATGATTGAATATAATATGTATAGGGCATGTTTTACCTAAGATGTAGACATTATACTATTTGATATCTAGTCTTTGGCAATCAATGAGGGTGCTAAAATGATTTTACCACATTTTGCATGCTTTCATAAATTTGAAGGAGATGGATACAAACACCTCCTCATTTTATGTGAGAAATTGTAGCCTTTAGTTTTAATGATATGTGTGATGATGCATTAGTTTGGTTTCTGTTCTTGTTATTGTATGTTCTTATTTCTAATAACCATTTCAAGTTTCTAACTAACACTAAAAATTATAAATCAAATTACATAATTCATACTTTGATTTTCAACAAAAGAAAGGAAAAAGTGACATCCATATCTATAAACAGATAAGTAGGTTATTTTTTTCTTAGAAGGTAGCTTGAAAATAAGAGATTTGGAAAATAAGCTAATTGGGAATTCATACTATATTAAGGTTGTGGGTCTCTATAATAATCCATGTTGTAATAATGGTTCATTGGTTCCATAATCACTCCATAGTGTAAAGTTTTCAATTCTATCAGTTTGTTGGTATGTCAAAATTTTGGTCCCCACATGTCCATTGGACAATTAACGAATGATATAAAGAGTGGAGTCCCCACTGTCCTTGCATCGAGTTGGTTTAGCTGTGTTTCACCAACACCTCTAGTTGTGAGTGACCCAATACTACTTGTGAAATGTATAAATAAATCCCTACTATCCTCATTCACACATTTTCTCATTTGAGGCTCTAGGAGCAGAGAGAGTCAATCTTTGGTATGCACTCTTCTATTTCACTACCTTAGTAATACATAGAATCAAATGTTGAGTCTTCCTAGTAAAATATTAACCAACACATTACAAGGTTTTAAAACTTAAACTTGACGAAAGGTTCACCAAGTTTTTACAATATTTTATAATTTAGTGAAATATTCTCAAAGATTTTACAATATCTTATAATTTAATGAAAGATTTGCCAAGATTTTACAATATTCTATAATAAAATGAAATATTAGCCAATATATATATATATATATATATATATATATTATTGATAAAATAGGCTTCAAATTTTCCTATATATTAGGGAGATTTGCCCATTTATTATACATATACATTTTGAATGAATCAAAAGGTTGAATGCTAGTAAAAAATACATTCAGACTAATTAACATGTATTCCTAAAAGGTTTAGAATGATTGAGTTTAGTTGTTTATTGTTACCATAGGGTAATCGATTTACTTGACCTAAAATAACATTTTAAGGAGCTAACATAGAAACTAATCAATTTCTTTCATTAAAGTATTGAGTAACCCAAATCCCTTCATTTTATTCCATCCTCTAAAACAAAGGGAAATCACACCAACCTCAAGGTCCAATGAAAATCCTAGAGAATAAAATATTGGCAAAAGTTACAACAGAATCATAAAGAACCCATAAGAATGTAATTAACAACCCTTCAGGTCCAACTACGGTGATTGTACATGTGATTCAAAATTAAGGACATAAAGCACAAATTCGAGAATTTAGCAGAAGGACATGTCAAAAAAATAAGCCAAAGGAAACCAAGCTCATCTTTGGTCCACAAAAATTTGTAGTGCTAACATGTGTGATGTCTCGGGTCATGGTTTCTCTATGTGAACGATATGTCATAGCTTGAAGAAGAACCAAAGTGCAATAAATACAAGATGGAGATTGAATCACCTTATCAAAGAGACGCCCTGAGATACTATTATAAAGAAACACGTCCTCCATATCTATCATGATAAATACACTTGTCCTTAAATGAATTTTGAGTGCCATACACTTGTATAGGAAACTTTGTTCTGTTATCCAACTTGAGATCTTATACTTGCTTACCCACACTTTAGTTAGCTTTAGACATAGGATTAATTGAGGAAAAAATGACACGTGCCACTATTATTATCACTATTGCAAGTCATTTAACACTCTTTGAGCATGGAAATGTTTTAGTGCAAAGCTCAAGGTATCGACTAGAAGCTATTGACATAGAATTTAAAAAAAAAAAATTGGAGATCAATAACCGTGAATTACGAATGTTTCTTCTTTGCCCTTAGTTGTTTCTTTTATCAATATGTAGATATTGTGGTTTTTAGAAGATTAAAATAAATTATCTTTGTGGTTTTTAGAAGATTAAAATAAATTATCTTAGGTAAAAAATATACATCTCCATAAACACTAAGTCATTATCTTTATCTATTTCGAATCATTAACATGGACACCTTGCAAATAGATTTGAAATGGTCACTACATAAGTGAACAACAAATTTAATTCCTTAAAAAAGCATGTTATGGCAATCCAATAGCTAGAGCTCAATTGATAGAGTTCAAAGGTAAAAGGTAAAGGCCAATAATATCAATTAATATCATGCATAGCACAAAAGTGCTTTGTAAAAGTAAAGGCTAATAATATTAATTAATATGATGCATAGCACAAAGTTTGTAAAAGGTAAAAACTAATAATATCAATTATTATCATGCATGGCGAAAAAGGCTTTTAACTTTTTATTCTTATAAAAACATTGCTAATTAATAATATTACATTATCATGTGTACATTTTTATGCATAGAGTTATGTGAACTCATAACATGTGACATTTTCAATGCATAGAGTTATGTCAATTCAAAATATGTTAAATATATTGTAGCGAAAAGATTTATTTAATGTAGTATAATGGTGAAAGACATATATGTTATAATTTAATGATAAAAGATTTATATCTTTGATTTGATTTAATTATATCTTATGTATATATTTTGATTTTAATTATATTTTATGTATGCATGAGTTATGTGTTATATTTTCATAAATAGAGTAATGACAACTTAAAATATGTTAAATATATTATATATGAAAGATGATTTATTTAATGATAAAGTATAATGATAAAAAAAATATATTATAATTTAATGATAAAAAATTTACATATTTGATTTTTCTTGTGCTTTGTATAAATGGAATTAGATAAATCCATATTACTGAATAAACCCAAACAAAAATAGGGATCAATTATGCAATTACTTTGTTTTATCTATTTTCTATCTAAATCATTATGTGTTTTCTATCATTTAAAGAAATGGCTAAAAACACTTTGTAGCTTTATGAAATTTTTTTCCAAATGGTATACGTTGAAATTACATAAATATCTTAAGAAACATAGTTCCTGATAATCTGATTTTTTTCCGAATGGTATACGTTGAAATTACATAAATATCTTAAAAAACATAGCTTTTTACGCTGATAATCTGATCTTAATGTCTGACAGTAACCGGGCTAATAAAATATAATCACGAATTTCTTGAGATCTGTATTTATTAATATTTAACGTGAATAGTACGAAAGGGCACGTCTGCATGCTTCTGGTTGCAGAATGCAGTTCTTATACATAAAACATTGTATATCCCGCAGGGTGGAACAAACAGAGATGTCAAGTCTGAAAGAACGAGATGGACAAAAGATGCAGAACCAGGTACCAGATTTTCCAAAACGCAAGACCTACAACACGGCTGTTCGTCCGAATGATAGAAATGTGTCAATATGGGAAATTTTTAATTATGCCGATTCATTTGATCTGTGGCTTATGGCATTCGGCACTGTAGGAACCATTGCAGATGGAATCACCCTGCCTATGGTGATGTTTGTATTAAGCAAAGTGATAGATACAATAGGAAATTTTGGACCTGGATCCACTGGAGGAGATCATTTCCATCATACTATCAACATGGTAACAATCATTTCCTTTACACAATGAAACTTGGTTGATCATATTGATCATGAATGTCTAGCATATTGATCATGAATATTGATCATATTGATCATGAATGTCTCGCATATTGATCATGAATGTCTCGATGTTTGGTTGATCGTGCAGTATATTTTGCTACTGGTGTATTTTTCAATCGGTTCTTTTATAGTTTCGTTTCTAGGTGGGTATGACATTTTTTCCCCTTTTTCACCGTTTTCACAGCCTTTATGAGAAGGGTTTTTATGATTTTATCTATGTTTGAATGTAGGTTTTCACAGCTAATCAAATTCATAATATGAGAGTTATTTTTAAGTAAACTGTGTTAAGAATCAAAGAGCTTCGAGTTGTAACACAGTTTATTCGAGAAGCTGCTCACCATAAATCTTATATATCACTGATGCCACGCTTTGCTTTTTTTTTAGAGGCGTTCTGTTGGACGAGGACAGGCGAAAGGCAGGCATCCCGGATGCGTATAAAATATTTGAAAGCCGTATTGAGGCAGGACGAGGGATTCTTCGACACCCAAGGCACAACCACATCAGAAGTGGTTACCAGCGTTACAAAGGATACTCTCATTATACAGGACGTTATCGCTGAAAAGGTATGATGATCTTAATTACTACTCTGGTCTCTCCTATAATTTAATTTATGAGACTCTTCATTAAATTTTCTAATTCCCGTGCTAATTGTCTTCGGAATCTGTCCATCCAGTTACCTAACTTCGTCGTGAATACTTCTTATTTCATCGGGACTTATTTTGTGGCATTTTACTTGACATGGAAACTGGTAGCGTCTCTTCCTTTCGTGAGCTTGCTTATAATTCCCGGGGTAATTTATGGACGGATTCTCGTGGGGACCTCTGGTAAGTTGAATGAAGCTTATAATATAGCCGGCAATATTGCCGAGCAAGCTCTTTCATCGATTAGAACAGTCTTTGCATTCGTTGGAGAGGAGAGGACAATGGCCAAGTTCTCGGATGCCCTTAATGTAACTGTAAAGCTTGGGCTTAGACAAGGTCTTGTCAAAGGCTTGGCAGTAGGAAGCAGAGGACTGACCTTCTGTATTTGGGCGTTCAATGCTTGGTATGGTAGCACACTAGTTATGTATCATGGTGCAAGCGCAGGAAGGGTTTTCGTGGCTTCGAATGCCTTACTTCTGGGTGGCGTGTAAGCTTTCTCACCTATTCTTTTCTCGATTTCGTAATTATTTGTATAATTGATCCTACAAGACAAATTTACCCCATTTTCGGAAGTTCAATCAGAATTTATGGAATCAATGATGTGTTTGCAGAAGTCTAGGGACCGCAATTCCGAATCTCAGATACTTTTCAGAAGCACATGTTGCTATTAAACGCATCTTTGAGATGATCGACAGAGAACCGATAATTAATTCCGAAGATCCAAAAGGAGAAATATTGAAGGAGGTCAGGGGTGAAGTTGAATTTAGAAATGTTGAGTTTGCATATCCATCTCGACGAGAGTCCAAGATATTTCACAAGTTCTGTCTAACCATTCCCGCAAGCAAGACCATTGCGTTGGTGGGCGGAAGCGGGTCAGGCAAGTCTACGGCTGTGGCGTTGATAGAGAGGTTCTATGATCCCCTTTCTGGAGAGATACTACTTGATGGAGTGAACACTAAAGCGCTACCATTGAAATGGTTGCGCTCACAAATTGGATTAGTAAGTCAAGAACCTGCACTCTTTGCTACATCGATCAAGGAGAACATCTTGTTTGGAAAGGAGGGAGCCAGCATGGATCAGGTTATTGCTGCCGCCCAGTCTTCCAATGCTCACAACTTCATCAGTCAACTACCAGACGGATATGACACACAGGTAAGGCACTTTAGCTTTTTCCTCAACCTCCATCTCTACAAGTGCAGTCGATTTGAGTTTTCCTTTCATTTGCTGGGGAATACAGGTGGGAGATCGCGGAGTTCAGATGTCGGGAGGGCAAAAGCAACGTATAGCTATTGCAAGAGCTATGTTGAAAGATCCTCGTCTACTCCTTCTGGACGAGGCCACAAGTGCTCTAGATGCAGAGTCAGAGAAGATCGTTCAAGATGCTTTAGACCAAGCTTCACTTGGACGCACAACTATTATGGTCGCTCATCGCCTCTCCACCATCCGCAACGCGGACATGATTACGGTGGTTCAAGGTGGTCATGTGATCGAGACAGGTGCACATGAAGATCTGATTTATAAGCCCAACGGAGCATACGCTACTCTGGTGCAACTGCAACAGGCCGCGGCAGAGAAATCAGATAAGAGAGTCGAAGGCCCCAATATGGAGGGCCAGATTTTGAGCGCAATGAGTTCCAGCATATACAGTAGATCGAGTTCGAACGCTTCTGAGGTATCAGTCCATGCAAGAGTGGTACATGAAGATAACCCTCCTTCCGACCCTTCATTCCGTCGACTGTTTCTTTTAAATGCTCCGGAATGGAAGCATGCTCTATTAGGCTGTTCAGGAGCCTTAGGATTTGGAGCAGTTCAACCTGTTTATGCCTTTTTTATGGGGGAAGTTGTATCTGTATTTTTCAGCCACGACAATGACGAAATCAAATCTAAAACCAAAATTTACTGCTCCATTTTTGTGGGGTTGGGACTAATCTCCGTCTTAGTAAATGTTTTGGAGCATTACAATTTTGCAGCTATGGGGGAATATCTCACCAAAAGGATTCGAGAGAGGATGCTATCCAATATCCTTACATTCGAGGTTGGGTGGTTCGATAAGGAGGAGAATTCTAGTGGATCTGTTTGCTCCAGACTTGCAACAGAGGCTAACGTGGCAAGTATCTGACCTGAATGCTTTAATATGTCTAGTAAAGTTGTGAATTGTGTTACGGTTTTCTAATGATTCGAATATCTTATTCGTATTACAGGTGAGATCTCTGGTCGGAGATCGAATATCATTACTTGTACAAACCTTCTCCTCTGTGATGATAGCATGCTTGATGGGTTTGATTATAGCATGGCGTCTTGCAGTTGTAATAATCGCAGTGCAGCCCTTCATAATATTATGTTTCTACACTAGAAAGGTTATCCTCACGGCCATGTCTCAAAAGGCCCTCAAAGCTCAAGATCAAGATCAAGGAAGTCAACTCGCAGCAGAAGCTGTTTCTAACCATCGTACTATTAGTGCCTTCTCTTCACAGGAGAAGATTCTTCGTCTGTTCGAAAAGTCTCAATAAGGCCTTCGCAAAGAGAGTATCAAACAATCTTTGCTTGCAGGATTTGCTCTCGCACTGTCACAATTCCTTATTCTATGCAATATAACTCTGAACTATTGGTATGGAGCACAGCTTGTTTCAAAAGGAGAAATCACCTTCAAACATTTTTTCCAAGTTTTTTACATTCTCCACACCACTGGAAAAGTGATAGCAGAAGCAGGAAGTATGAGCAACGACATAGCTAAAGGCTCTGATGCAGTCAAATCTGTATTTGGCATCCTCGACAGAGAGAGCCGCATAAACCCAGACGATGAGAGGGGCGAGAAAACGGATAGTATAGATGGAAACGTGGACGTCAGACACGTAGACTTCGCTTACCCATCTCGTCCAGATGTTATGATCTTGAAGAACTTCTCCTTAACCATTAAAGCAGGCAAAAGCATAGCTCTGGTAGGACAGAGCGGATCGGGAAAATCGACCATCATTGGATTAATTGAAAGATTCTACGACCCACTAAAGGGATCAGTTAGAATCAATGGCAGTGACATTAGGAAGTTCAATCTGAAGAGTCTGAGAAAGCACATAGCTCTGGTAGGTCAAGAGCCCACTCTGTTTGCAGGAAGCATTCGAGACAACATTCTCTATGGAAAAGAGAATGCAACTGAGGTGGAGATGAGCGAAGCTGCAAAGGCTGCCAACGCTCACAACTTCATCAGGTAAATACTGCATTTGAAACAGATTGTCCGTTCAATTCATTAATTAGCTGCAATTGAAAATTTGAAACAGATAGTTTCTGCATTAAAGTGTGACAGATTGAATCAGGGCAGTGAAAATAAGTTGGATTTCATATTGTGCAGCTCTTTGAAGGAGAGATACGAAACAAATTGCGGAGACAGAGGAGTGCAATTATCCGGAGGGCAAAAGCAGCGGATTGCGATAGCGAGGGCGATCATAAAGAATCCGAGCATATTACTCCTCGACGAGGCAACGAGCGCATTGGACAGCCAGTCGGAGAAGATCGTTCAAGAAGCGCTGGACAGAATCATGGTGGGGAGAACGAGTATTGTGATCGCTCATCGATTGACTACCATTCAAAATGCAGATTCCATTGCTGTGATTCAAGATGGAAAAGTCATAGAGCAGGGAACTCATTCGTATCTGATGAATAAAGGAGAAGGCCGGAATCCATATTACTCTCTTGTCAATATGCAGCGAAGCCACCCCTAAATTCTCATCTCCCTCGATCCATGTCCTAGATCTTTCTTACTGCCTTCAAAAAAAATTCAATTTTTATTGATAGATGCCGTTCCTGAAAATACCTCTGGTTTGATCAACAAGGAGATCTTCTAATATAGAGAGTTTCTTGTGCTCACCCCTTCGGAATTCCCAATTCTATTATATTTTGTCAACGTATGGATTACATCTTTCCACTAATTTGTGATAAGTAGTTTTTAATAAGTAGTTTTTGCTAATTTGTAATTAGCAGTTATAATACACAACTAATCATTTAGTTTTGTGAATATAGTTTACTATTAAACAAATACTAAAACATATAAATTTATATCCATTATTTATACATAAACAAATACTAAAATATATATTTTATATCCATTATTCATACATAGATTGTTAGAGTTAATATAAGAACAAAACCAATACTATTTAATAAACAAAAAACTAATATATAAAAAAAAACAAAAAAAAAATTGTTGCTTGTTTCTATAACCATTCTTTAACTCAAGCTTATTTAAATCTTAAACAAGATGCATTTAAGCATAACAAGATACCACCACCATTAAATGAATCATTGTTGTAAACTTGTTACTCTTGGATTAATCTTCTTGATCTGCTTAAAAGTCCAAAATCTCATATAGACATAACTAGCAACAACCACATTTATTTTATTGATGTGTCTAATTACCCTGATAGGCGTAAATTAGACACATACTATAGGGAAAAACATTATTATAAAAAGGACATGTCTAATTTACGCCTATTGGTTTAATTGAACATATTAATAAAATTAATGTGGTTGTTGCTAATAACGGGTGGCCGCATAGACATATCTGCAAAGTATTAGTAGAAATAATATTATTTAAATAATTGTAATAACATGATTTTGCTCCATTATGAGATTCATTAAATTGTTTTGTAGCAGCTGGATTTAGTTATATTTGGATTAGTTTTGTTCCATTGTGATATACATCAAGGGTTATGCTAGGTTACTATGTTCATATAGGGTTAGGGTTATGTTGTATTGTGTCGTTTGTCCATGGGTGGGCTGATGCACAATCATGGACTCCTTTAAAGACACTTTAGATGCCACATAATACTGGAATAAATGAGAAACTCTCACTTTAGGTGACAATTAGGGGTACTTTCCTAACTTATTTGAAGATGAATTCAAAAGAGAAAAGATAGGTAATCGAATCAGCTTTCATAATATACAACATTTATGCAGAGAAAATGTGTGTAAATGATTATAAAATTAGTTTCCGTGAAAGTGGTTTTTCAAATTTTCAGCACATCTTAACATATATGTTTGTGCGGGTACAACAATATATGAGGAAAATGATGTCCATTTGGGATAAAATATTGCAGACATATAAAGGACATATGGGCCTAGTGCAACACTATTTATTTGGAATTTTTCATGAATTATTTTTTTTATTATTAATTATTGAAGTTAGAAAAGCTTGAAATTAAAACCTTATGTGTGGGTGCAACACTTTAGGGGAAAAAATTAATGAAATCCTTGATTTCTAAATATAAGATCGTAGAGCTTGATATCTTCTAGTGCACCATATATCTTTTTGGGGAAATGATGATAAAAATCAAAAGTTATATAACAAACAATCGATGTATGTATTTTCGAAAAATTACTTGTGTCATTTAGAAAAATAATTATAAATAAATAAAACATGGTTTTGAAGAAAAAAATTACATATTCAGAATCTTCATTTCGTACTCTACAATATCCTACATTTTCATAAAAAAATATTGTGTATGTCATATCAAAACACGCCATCTAAACTAAGCATATTGATAGAGTTCTAAAAGACAAGCAATAGCCCTCGTTGATTTGTCCTAGCCAATAGGTTCGCTATTCCGAAGCTGCTTCCAAACCTAATGCCAAACCTTAATCCTGCCAATTATTTAAATTTTAAAATAACGCATATGCAAAATAATGCATATGCAATATAGCTTATTCATATCGCATATGTGATATAACGCATATGCGATATGAATAAGCTATATTGCATACGCTTTATATCGCATATGCATTATAGCTTATTCATATCGCATATGTGACATGATAAGGCTATAATACATATGCATTTTTTTAACTAATTTTTTTTTGTCCTAACGCATCATTGTTCATCACCCTCATCCTCATCATCATCACCACCGTCATCCTCATCATCATTATAATCACCCTCATCGTCATCCTCCTCATCATCATCATAGTCATCATCCTCCTCCTCCTCATCATCATCATCATTGTTCATCATCATCATCATCACCATCACCCTCATCAGCTTCATCATCATCATCCTCACCCTCATCCTCATCAGCTTCATCGTCACCCTTATCCTCATCATCATCATCACCCTCATCGTCATCATCATCATCAGCATCATCTTCATCATCACCATCATCCTCATCAGCATCATCATGATCATCATGATCATCATGATCATCATCACCCTCATCCTCATCCTCATCATCATCCTCATCATTGTCATCCTCATCACCCTCATCCTCATCACCCTCATCCTCATCAGCATCATCATGGTCAGCATCATCATGGTCATCATCGTCATCATCACCCTCATCCTCATCCTCCTCCTCCTCATCATCCTCCTCCTCATCATCCTCCTCCTCATCGTCAGCTTCAACATGGTCATCAGCGTCATCATCATCATCATCATCACCACCATCATCCTCATCGTCATCCTCATCATCATCATCGTCAACCTCATCATCATCATCACCATCATCCTAATCATCATCATCATGGTCATCATCATCATCACCCTCATCCTCATCACCATCATCATCATCCTCATTTTCATCATCATCATCATCATCATCACCCTCATCCTCATCAGCTTCATCATGGTCATCATCATCATCATCACCGTCATCATCCTCATCCTCATCCTCATCATTATCATCATCCTCATCCTCATCCTCATCATCATCATCATCCTCATCCTCATCTTCATCATCATGGTCATCATCATCATCGTCGTCGTCATCACCCTCATCTTCCTCCTCCTCATCCTCCTCCTCCTCATCATCATCATCTCCCTCATCCTCGTTAGCTTCCTCAGGGTCATCATCATCATAGTCAACCTCATCATCATCATCACCCTCATCCTCCTCCTCCTCATCACCCTCATCCTCATCATCATCATCATGGTCATCATCATCACCATTATCACCCTCATCCTCATCACCATCATCATCCTCCTCATCCTCATTCTCATCATCATCATCATCACCCTCATCCACATTAGCTTCATCATGGTCATCATCCTCATCATCACCATCACCCTCATCCTCCTTCTCATCATCATCACCCACATCCTTATCCTCATCATTATCATCATCATCAACATCATTATCATGGTCATCATCATGGTTATCATCATCATCACCCTCATCGTCATGGTCATCATCACCATCCTCCTCATCATCATCATCATAGTCATCATCCTCCTCGTCATCACCCTCATCATCATCATCATCATCATCATCATCATCACCCTCATCCTCATCCTCATCATCATATTCATCATCCTCCTCATCATCATCATCAACCTCAATCCTCATCAGCATCATTCATCACCCTCATCCTCACCATCATCATCATCTTCATCGACACCCTCATCCTCATCCTCATCATCATATTCATCGTCACCCTCATCATCTCCATTATCCTCATCATCATCTCCATTGTCACCCTCATCCTCATCATCATCATCACCCTTATCCTCATCATCATCAACCTTGATCCTCATCATCATCGTTCATCACCCTCATCCTCACCATCATCATCATCTTCATCAACACCCTCATCCTCATCATCATCACCATCCTCATCATCATCATCATCATCATTATCATAATCCTCACCCTCATCCTCCTCCTCATCATCATCACCCTCATCCTCATCATCATCATCATGGTCATCATCATCATCATCGTCATCATCATCATCATCATGGTCATCATCATCATCATGGTTATCATCATCATCACCCTCATCCTCGTCATCATCATCATAGTCATCATCCTCCTCCTCAACACCCTCCTCCTCATCATCGTCATCATCATCATCATCGTCGTCGTCTTCATCGACACCCTCATCCTCAACATCATTAGCATCATCATCATCGTAATCCTCATCCTCATCATCATCACCCTCATCCTCATCATTATCATCATAGTCATCATCCTCCTCATCATCACCCTCATCCTCATCATCATCATCATCATCATCATCATCATCATCACCCTCATCCTCATCATCATCATCATATTCATCATCCTCCTCATCATCACCATCATTATTCATCATCATCTTCATCGTCACCCTCATCCTCATCATCATCATCACCCTCATCCTCATCATCATCAACCTCGATCCTCATCAGCATCGTTCATCACCCTCATCCTCCTCATCATCACCATCATCCTCATCGTCATCTTCATTGTCAACCTCATCCTCATCATCATCATCACCCTCATCCTCATCATCATCAACCTCGATCCTCATCATCATTGTTCATTACCCTCATCCTCACCATCACCATCATCTTCATCGACACCCTCGTCCTCATCATCATCACCATCCTCCTCATCATCCTCCTCATCCTCATCATCATCATCATAATCCTCACCCTCATCCTCCTCCTCCTCCTCATCACCCTCATCCTCATCATCATCACCATGGTCATCATCATCATCATCATGGTCATCATCATCATCACCCTCATCCTCATCATCATCATCATAGCCATCATCCTCCTTATCATCACCCTCATCCTCATCATCCTCATCATCATCTTCATCGACACCCTCATCCTCAACATCATCAGCATCCTTATCCCCATCATCATCATCATCATAATCCTCATCCTCATCATCCTCATCATCATCATCATCACCCTCATCCTCGTCATCATCATCATAGTCATCATCCTCCTCATCATCACCATCATTGTTCACCATCATCTTCATTGTCACCATCATCCTCATCATCATCACCATCCTCATCATCATCATCACCATCACCATCATCACCCTCATCCTCATCATCATCATCACCCTCATCCTCCTCCTCCTCCTCCTCCTCATCATCCTCATCCTCATTGTCTTCATCGACACCCTCATCCTCAACATCATCAACATCCTCATATCATCATCATCATCATAATCCTCATCCTCATCATCATCATCATCATCACCACCCTCACCCTCATCATCATCATCACGGTCATCATCATCATCACCCTCATCCTCATCATCATCATCATAGTAGTCATCCTCCTCATCAACACCATCATTGTTCACCATCATCTTCATCTTCACCATCATCCTTATCGTCATCATCATCATCATCACCATCCTCGTCATCATCGTCATCATCATCATGCTTCATCCTCATCATCACCATCACCCTTATCCTCATCATCATCATCATGGTCATCATCATCATCGTCATCATCATCATCATCCTCATCCTCATCATCATTATTCGTCAGCCTCATCCTCATCATCATCGACACCCTCGCGCTCATCCTCATTGACACCCTCATCCTCATCATCATCGACACCCTCGCCCTGATCCTCATCGACACCCTCACCCTCATACTCATCATCATCATGCTCATGGACACCCTCAATGTTCATCACCCTCATCCTCATCATATCTAGATAAGTGTAAATTGCACATTTTCATTGAGCACTAAATCGCATATGCGATATATCACAAATGCTTTATGGAAACCATGTAAAAACCTACCCGCTCATTAAAAAGATGGAATTCAATATCACATATGTGATATATCAGAGGTGTGTTATATCACATATGCGATATGTGTTTTATAGAAAATGTAGGGTGGTGTTGTGTTGGCCAGCTTTAACGTATCAAAAGACATAATTCGTCTGAACCCGCACACAGAGAACTATTCGACATGAATTTTTTTATCATTACTTACATAATTCCATAGTTTTGTACAGGTGTGGGTGGATTTCAATGGGGAATGTACGTAATAGAGGACGAAAGTTAGCAATGAAGGTGCTTACACTAGAAGAAGCAGAAAATTAAAAAACAAAAAAAGGGAAGATTCAAGAAATCGTCGGCATTCATTACATGAGCAAATAGTTCCCATTCCCCCTCAACAGATACTTGACGTAGAGGTTGAGGAAGATAATGCAACATTAAAAAAAGCTGGTTATACAAAAGTTGATATTATTCATCCTGTTTATGCCAGAAATTGTTCCCAGACTACAAGAGAACAAGCCAACACAATCTCATAAATCTCAATAAAACAAAATAGGGTTTTTAGGCTTTTCAAGGGTTTTTGGTTGAGAAGTTTGATGACAAGAGGGAATGAATTCATAAATACAAATACACACTAAATCATAAGCATAGAAAGCCTGAGATGCATAACATAATAACTATAATCCAACAGAAAACAACACTAAGGTTCATCCATAGATGGCAAGCATTCCAAGTAAAAAAAACTTTAAACTAGCAATGAAATTACCAACTAAGTAACTAAAACAGGTTATAAATGAAGCCAGAGAACAAACTAAAGGGTAAATAGAGCATATATTTCATAATCAGTCTTTGAAATACACATAAGAGTAATTTACTTAGCTTATGAAAAAGTCTGAAGACCTCCTCTTGCCAGCCAAAAAATCGAACCATCTATCCTCTTTCTGACATACATTAATACTATCCTCCAAAATTATTTAAGGAACTGAACCCTAACTGCTTTTCAGCCTACCCATCGGAATGGTTCATCTAAATAATAATTACAAAAGTAAAGTAATTTTCAAAAACTAACTAACAACTGATTATCTTGACAAACTTTTCAGATCCTTAGCTACTTCAGCTAACAAGGCTATCCCTTCTAGGGATTGGGCCTTTCTTCTTGCTTTCAGTTGATCTGCTTCCATATCTGCAATCTTGCTAGTTGGTTCTTCATTTTGCTGCTACACATCTTGGATGGTTTGCTTCAACATTGTAAATTGACCTTTTGTATTCCTCTTCCTTTTTAATGGCTCTCTAGCAACTGTAATCACCTCTTGATAGTGGCTATTCACCTCATCCAAATCCTCTATGAGTCTTCTATTGTCCATGGCCAAGCCATCATTTGTCTCTTGCATGTATTCCACCTGATACTTATATTGTTTTACACTTCTCTGTAAATTCTCTTTTTCTGAATCAAAGGTTTTATTTCCTGCTATTGTCTGCATCTCATTTGGAAGGCATGGAATATTTAATCTTTTATAAATTTCTTCATCTTCTGGCAACAATTCTATAGGAGTTTCAGGAAGACCTAGTTATTCAGTCTCAGCTTCACATGGAACCTTTTCCTCAACCATTACCTTCTTTTCTGAGTAAGAAGCCTTTATCTCACCTTCTTGTTGTTCTTGCAACATCTGACTACGTACCTCTAGAAATATATCAGACAATTTAGTATTGTTAGAATAATCCGTCGGGATTATTGTAAATAGATAGGAATATGAATAGATAGGAAGGTGAAAAGGCTGGTTTTCAACCGCCACATCTAATGTATAAATAATAGCTTTT
Source organism: Pseudotsuga menziesii (assembly GCA_001517045.1). Lineage (NCBI taxonomy): Eukaryota > Viridiplantae > Streptophyta > Pinopsida > Pinales > Pinaceae > Pseudotsuga > Pseudotsuga menziesii. The sequence continues at coordinate 231,448 of LPNX011058093.1, read as the reverse complement.
GGCAATGTAATAAACATCAAATCGGGAGTTATTACCAACAAGTGGTATCAGAGCCAAGTTCATAACTCCTGCGTGCATGCTGCCATTCTGTCTGCCTGCTGCCAGTCTGCTCTTTCAGGCTGCCTGCTCAGTCAGTCTGCCCCTGCGCGTTCATTATCTCTGTTTTCTGCTCATACCTTAGGTGAATACCTAACCCTACTTTCAGGCTCTCTCTTCCTCCAGTTTTGTGCTACGATATTGTGGCAATACTTCTCCTCCATGATACATTTCCAGCTTGTTTCTGCGACCTGTGATTGTCTGCGAGGAGAGACAGCTGCGAGTTTGTCTATGCTGTGTATGCTGTGAAGATACTCTCCATACTGCGTAGTGAAGACATTCACTATGCTGTGTATTGAAGACATTGAAGATATTCCCACAAAAGTGTGTGCGTGGAGTTGATATCTGGTACATATACTGATATGCATTTTTCTATATGTTACTCTCCAGTTTTGAATGTTATCGTAAATATCCACTGATCCCTATCGGTCGAAAAAAACCTAGTGCATGAATATCTACGGAGTATCGTGAACACCATCCCTTCCAAATCACTGACCATTTGCTGAAGCACATACTCTCTCACCGAATGCGATCCCGTTTTATGTTGCGTGGCCTTATTGTTGGCCTCAGTCGAGGGGAAACTGACAGTTGAATCCATATTTTTTCCTCCTATCGTGTTTACGGTGTTCAGGAACTGGGACAAAATGTCTCGATGCGTGTTGTTGGACTGCACGAGGCTGTGCTGCTCTTGAAGAAGGGAAAAATAGGGTACCGAATCCTGGAGCTACTGATGGGGAGAATCAATGTTGAAGATTGGAGAATCGATCGTTGGAGAAGACTGCCTTGAAAGCTGAAATAGCGTGGAGGAAGCAAACTTTGATTTAGCGTGGAGGAAGCTTTGATATGCTGGGACTTGAAGAGCTGCTTCTGATGCCTGCGTGGATCTACATCTGAACCAACGTTGGAGGAGTCGTGGTAGCTGCGTGGAGTACCAGCATTGGATGAAGAATAATATATGATGGAGAAGAGTGAGGCTGCGTTAATATTGAACGAGGAGACTGTGTTTTATGCTGCGATTTTATGCTGAGACTGATACATATTATGTTTTATGCTGAGACTGATACATATGTTGAAGGCTGATACATGTGTTTTATACTGTGTTTTGTATACACTTATATAAAAGAGCTGCGTGGGATAGTCTGTTTGTTTGAAGGCTCACTCCTTTAATGCTGCGTGGAGGCACTCATGCATGATTGCGTTAACAATGTGGAGCTTTGATTTTGAATGTATTGGAGCTGTGAGTTTATAAAAGCTGTGTATTGAAATATGCAGTGAGATAGTATTCAATATTTTGCGTGAGAAAAATCCAGAACTTGCTGGAGAAAAGTGCAGAACTCTTGAGGTGGCCGCATGACAGTTCTGCAAAATATATTGACTGATATATAGCTGCGACTTATGAATTCCTTGTGAAGGCTGACTGATATATATACTGCCGAGTCCTCCATCGACCCTTTGTGTGCTGCGACCTGCCAGGACATTGCGTTCGTGAGAGACTGTTGCTAATGCAAAATATAGTATGACTGATATAGAGTGATATATCATACTGATATGCGCATTGAAGGCTGATATATATATTGTGTTCAAGACTGATATATATATTGCATTGAAGACTGCTCCAATAACTATCAGTTGTAGTAGTATACCTATCTTTTATGCTGAAGATTGCATGCATGCTGCGTGGAGAGTAACTGATATATTTTTTTTTTGTATGTTGTATATCAGACTCACTAATAGATTGAAGAATATATGTATGCTAACTAATATATATATATGTTGA
>LPNX011058093.1:206587-226297 GCA_001517045.1 Pseudotsuga menziesii | reverse complement strand
AGATAGGAATATGAATAGATAGGAATATGAATAGATAGGAAGGTGAAAAGGCTGGTTTTCAACCGCCACATCTAATGTATAAATAATAGCTTTTGGAAATGTAATAAACATCAAATCGGGAGTTATTACCAACAAGTATCAGTAAGGACAGACTCTCTTTTTGATTCCATTGGCCTGTTACCCTTACTGTCATCTTTGTCATCATTCAATTTTTCATCAGATGAAGAATCATCTATCACTATCTTTGTTCAATTTAGGGTTTAGCAACTTCTTCATATTCAGTCTGAGCTTATTTCTGGGTCTGGTTTTTGGTCTCCACACAGGAGCAATCTCCCCTAACATTTTGAAAGTCTTACCCTGATGGGTAACTGAGGCAAATTCAACAACTTTTAGTTTCTTTCTTTTTGGTAATGCTACCTCATCACCCTGGCTGTGAAATTACTTTTTAGTACAAACCCTAGTTGCATTAGTGACAAGGACTTTATCATCCTCAAACAGGCATTTCTCATCTTCTGACAAAACAGTGATAGGACTCTGTCTTTGAACTTCAATTCTCATCTGAAATATTCTCTGCAGGTACAACCTTTTCAACAGAAATTGTCTCTGCTAGTACATCATTTTCAACAGGATCGATCTTTTTGATATCTGACTATAAATTTTTTCTCTCAATGTCATCAAGGTGTTGTTTAGGTTCAAAGTCTTCATTTCCATGATTTGAAACTTCCTCTAATTTAAACCTGTCTTCATCTTTGACCTTTACCTTTTCCTTGAGCTTTCTGATCAAAGTCTGTCCTTTATCAGCTTGTCTTCTGTGAGACTGTCCTTCTTGACCATTTTGAAAACCTGACCAGAAAAGGAAATACTCCCAAGTTTTTCTTTTACTTTGCAAAACAGTGTTTATGATGAGTTTGATAAGTCCATGGTGGAAAAGGGACTGTTTAGTATGATTTTGGTGCTCCTTAATTCTGCAAGACATCTTCTGCAGACTCTTTAGAAAGAAGAAGGGAAAGTTCATCTTGGACTCACTACTGAGATGCTGAAGAAATCTGAAGTGGTATTTGAAAATGAAGGCATATCTTTCCTAACAGGTAATATAACTCTGTAAAACCTTAAGGGGCTCTATCCATTTAGGCTTGAAGTTATGAATGGGTACACCTTTACCCCAATATGCAATTACACCAGGGAGTAAGTACTTTTGTGCATTGAAGCTTAATGGAACCTTCTTAAACCATAATTCTTCCTCATTCTTGATCCTTGTTGCCTTAGCTACCAACTCCTTGGTCAATTTGAATTGTAAAGTATCAAAAGACACAATGTCTTTATCATAGCACTGAGTAAATTTATGGGAGACCTCTGCATGATATCCATCAATCTTTTTGAAAAATGTCAACCATCCTGCATTAAAAATAACTCTCCACATTCCGGAAAATTATCTATCCAACTTAGGTCAGTGGGCTCAACTCTATTTGTTTTTCCACTTTTCTTCATTTTCACTATGGTTTACAGCACCTGTCAATTATCCCACAATCTATTTATCTTCAAATCATCATAGTCTTCCCTAACACACAGTTCAGGGAATCTTCAGGCTAAATTTCAACAGTTTGACCTAATCACATGGTTCAGGGAGATTCAGTAGTTCTGCTTTGAATTTTACTGTTCTAAATGATGAATATTTGGATATATTTGTTAATAGTTCATCATTCATAGTCTATTAAGTGAAAAACTCATACCTTTTCTTTGAATTTCAACATTAAGGATTTTATTAGAAAAGCCCCAAATTAAACCAACCCTAGCAAATGACACGTGGGGTACCTGCTCAGAAACTCAATACGAGCGCTGGAATGTAACCTCTTCAAGGTTTAGGTGTCGAATTTCATGTTCTAGTTGTCTCTAACTATCCAGACCACTTCAAACTGTCGCTGTTGGAAAGCCCTAATTCCTCATTCAGTTGTAAAAAACCTGATTTCTCAATAGTGTGTTCTCACCACGACTTTCAATATCCTTCATATCAGGAACATATTCCCTAAAAACTCTGCCTCATTCTACTCGCTGTCATCATTCACCCTATGTTGCATGCAGTCGCCACGATCTACCTCATACGATCCTCATCCACCTGTTTCAATGATAAACTATGCAAGACACATATCAAATGTAACAAATGATGTGATTAACACCTCATGTACAAGACACCCGAAAAAATCGGATTGAAAAATGATGATTTTGGCATTCATGACTTTCTTGTAGTGCTCTAGTGTATTAATTTTTCTCTTGCGCTACAAGAAAGTCTAATCACATAATTTCACATCATTAGGCCACTAATAAAGTTTAAGACTTGGTTTATATGCTTAATCTCTACCTTAGTGTCCTTTACGAAACCATTTAATCCATATATACCATGTAGAACCCTTCAAGAATGAAATATAAGCAAAATTTATAAAAGCATGCTTAAAAATAAGAAAAATCTAAATCATAAAATTTAAAAGTTTGAAATCAAAATCAGCCTTTATAAAAAAAAATTCCTAGAAGCAAAAATACTAGCAAGGTTCAAAAACATAAATAAAAGCATAAAACTAGGGTAGACAAAACCATGACCTAACATCTGGCTCCTGCTGCGAGATGAAGTCCTCCTTGTGAGGCTTCAAGAACCTGTAGACCAGTGCCTTCTTTATTGCTACCTACTAATCTGCAAAATTTCCATTGGGTTATGGAGTCCTTATTGCGTTTTACTCACACTGGTATATACACTGAAAACTAAAATTCCCCTAAAAAATTGTAGAAATGCTTGAGGAATTGTCCATTAACTGGACTTGACAATTCCTCACCTTCCAAAGTTTGTAGAACAAAAGTGTTATTTTCCAAAAACTTAGATACTAGGAAAGGGCCAAACTAGAGGTTATCAAATTTTCCTTGTTTCCCTTTTTTCTCTTTCCTAGCATCCCACCTTAGAACCATGTCACCTAGGGAGAAAGTATTATCTTTGATTTTCCTGTCAAATCTGTCTTTTATCTTCAATCTATATAGTTGTTCCTTTTCTTCCACTTTTTCTCTATTCTGCTGCAACTCTATCATTTCATAAATCCTTCTCTGCATATCATTAGGTTCTTCCTGACAATCTTGAAAAAACTTCATCACTGGGATACCCAACTGGATAGGAAAAATCGCATCTATACCATACACTAATTGAAAAGGATAAGTTCCAATTGCTTGTTTGACTGTTATTCTGTCAGCCCATAATGCATATTTCAGCATAGAATCCCATGATCTCTTATTATGCTTCAACAATTTTATGATACTCTGAATGATATTTTTATTGGAGGACTCAGCTAAACCATTACCTTCATGATAGTAAGGAGTTGAATGTTTCAACAAGATGCCATTCTTTTCACAAAATGCTCCCATTTCCTTAGACTTAAAATCCTTTGCGTTATCTGTTACTATTCTCTGAGGACACCCAAACCTACTGAGGATATTTTCTTCAATAAATTCCATAATCACCTTATCTGTGGCATTCCTCATGGGGATAGCTTCCACCCATTTGGTAAAGAAATCTATTGCAGTCAAAATCCACTTGTGTTGACCTGAGGAAGATGGACTTATCTCTCCTGTAAAGTACAGACCCCACTGCTGGAAAGGGGCACTTACTGCAATTGGTTTTAAAGGTAATGACAACAACTTTTGTTTACCAACAAATTTATGACAAGGAATGCATGCTCTTACCTACTGATAAACATCTGTAAATAAAGAGGGCCAATAGTATCCAGCTCTTAATATTTTGTATGTAGTTCCCTTCCAATACTTGTGACCTCCACAAGCACCCTCATGAGATTTAGAAATCACTCCTTGAATTTCAGGTTTATCTAAGCATCTGAGTAGAATACCCCCTGGATCCTTCCAAAATAGTTGTTGTCCTACCAAACAGTACTTAGTAGTTCTTAACTTCAGAGACCTAGCAGCTTTTCTATCTAAGTGTTCAGGACATTGCAAATACAACAAAAAATATACGATGTCTGCATACCATGTGGATGCTGAGTAGAAGTCCATAATCTTTTCTTTCTCTAGCTCTGCTTGATTTTCTTCCTGAGTTGGCTCTTCTGCCATCAAATGCAATCCTAAAGCTTGGCAATTTGATTCAGCCAACAGCTTGGCTAAACCTTGTCCCTTCACTAGTTTGGTAGGTCTGATATCTACATCATACTCCATGATTTTAGCAATCCACTTGCCTCTTTTTCCCTCACTGTCAGGATGTGTCAAAACATCTTTTACAGTAGCATTAGGCACATATGAAATAACTTTGGAATGCAAAACATAGATTCTAAAAAATTTCAAAGCTTTCACCAAAGAATAAGCCTGTTTTTCCAAGATACTGTAATTTAATTCAGAATCTTTGAGATTTTTGCTGACGAATGCAATGGTTGTTGAAGACCATCCTTATTCTTCTGCAACATGATGACAACTAATGTATCTTCATATGCAAAGGAAAAGGTTAGAAATTCTCTAGTAAAGTCCGGACTTACTAATACAGGAGCTTCGGTAAGGGCCATCTTGATTTTTTCAAATGAGTTCTTTTCTTTAGTGGTCCACTTGACTTCTTGATCCTTCTTCAGCATGGTTGTAATCTGCTTGATAGTCTCAGTAAAGTTTGGTATAAACCAATGCAGAAAGTTGATTTTAGAAATGAAATATTGGACATATTTTTTACTCCTTGGCAGACTTATCTTCAATATTGCTTTCACCCTTTTTGGGTCAATCCTTATACCATATGCTGAAACTAAATGACCTAGTAATTTGCCTTTCTGTATAGCAAAGTGTGACTTCTTTGGATTGAAGGATAAACCAAATTTTCTGCATTTTAGGGAAAGTTTGTTTCAAATTTTTTAGATGTTCATCATCTGATTGTGAAAATACAGTAATATCATCTAAGTAAATTACCACAAACTTGTCCTTTTCTCCAACAAAGGCTATATCCATATCCCTCTAAAATGCTGCTCCTACGTTCATTAAACCAAGAGGCATCTTATCATACATGAAAGTTCCCCAAGGAGTAGTAAAAGTTGTTTTCTCTTTATCATCAGGATGCATAGAAATTTGATTGTATCCTAAGAAGCCATCAACCATATAAATCCTCTATGCCCCAACAACATTCTGCAATATTTGCTCAATTTTAGGCAAAGGATAATTATCCTTTAGTGAAGATCTATTCAAGTTTCTAAAGTCAACACACAGTCTGATTTATCTGTTCTTTTTCCTAACAGGAACTAGATGATCCACCCATGAAGAGTATCTGAGAGGAACAATGATCTTGGCATCTAATATCTTCTTAAATTTTTTTTCAATAGCAGGAAGCAAGGCTGGATTAATATTCCTCAATTTCTGATGAAAGGGTTTAACATTCAGTTTTAAAGGTACTTTATGTTGTATAATACCAGTATCATATGTTCTCAATTCTTCATAAGACCATGCAGAAACGTCAACATGTTTCTGTAACAATTTAATGTACCTGTTTCTCTGTTTTGCTGTGAGTGCTTTTGAAATATTCACCATTCTAGGATGTTCTGCTGTACCAATGTTACAATCCACCACATTCTCTTCTGAAGACTGTACAACAGGTTTTAGAGGTGTATCATATTTCAAAAATATCCTTTCTAAAGGTACCAAACCTTTTGGGATGAAATTACCTTTCAGTTCAATAATCTTGTGTCCAACAATTTCATGTTCAGCAATCTCTTCAACATATTCATCCTCATCATCTTCTTGTTGATCAATCAGGGAATTAGAAAAATCATGTGTAAGCTCCAAAAATATTCTAATTTCAATGTCATCTTCAAACACTCTCCACTACTTTACATTATCAGGTACAGAAGGTCTGTACCTAATATCAATGGGATACCTCAACTGTGTGGTTTTGGAAATTCTAAAATGTGTAGCTACTAAGGCCAATGAATCAACCATCTCATTATGATCTCCTGGAATATAGGTAATGTTAAAAGCTACAAAATAATTATCGATCATGTCCCATACCTCATTTTGGTATATTTTCAGCAAAACCTGTTTCACTTGATAGTTGTTCCTCACCATATGCAAAAATCTGCTGAATGTGCAAATCTTTAGCAGCATTCAATCCTAACAGCAAAGATTCATATTCAGCAGTATTATTTGTAGTAATAAATTCTAATTTATACATCAGCTTTATTGTTTCACCACCCAGGGATATGAGAAGAACTCCTACTCTAGCACCTTCTTTGCAAGATGATCCATCAAAGTATAATTGCCAAAGCTCATCTTCTTGTTTCTTGCTGCATTTAACTGGCTGTTCCTTTTCAACCTGTAACAAACCAACAGTATTGTCATCATCGCTAAAATGTAACATGCAAGTACCCAAATCTTTATCAACATCATACAGAGGATGGTTTGTAGGGTTCTTGTCATTTGTCACAATATAGGAAAATTGAAACTCTCTGTACAGCCTTCTATTTTCTCCTCCAAACACAGGAATAGTAGCATATGTTAAATCCATTTGTAAATTTCCACCAACTTTCTTTGCCCAATACCTAGAGAGAAGCAACCCAAATTTAGGTGTGAGATATGCTACTACCACATCCATGATCACACTTTTCATTGGTAATTGAGCCAGACTGACAACCATATCTTTAATCACACCCAAACACTTTACAGCTCATGAGTCAAAAACATACAGATCATGGTAGGGTTTTGTTATACTTAGACCTAAAGCCTCCATGGCAACCTTTGGCATTAGGTTATGTGATTCTCCTGAATCTAAAAGATAGTTATGTATCATTTGTTCATGGATAGTCAGTGTAATGTAGAATGGAGGTGAAGCACCTGCTTCATTCTCATTTTTTTCAGCCAAAGCTGATCCAATAAAGATCTTAGGATTTTCTTCTTGCAAATTCACTGTATCAGAAAGAGGATGATTGTTTGTTGAACCAATCATTTTAAGAACTGATTCTTTGTAAGAAGGATTTTTCATTAATTCAGTAAAAGGCATAGGAATCTTTATTTTGCACAGCCTTATTTACCTCTTCAACCTTCATACTCTTCTTTTGCCATTCCTGAATTTGTTTTTTCTCTGACACAGGATCAGATTATTGTTTAGTAGGTACAACTACCTTCTTCTTTGTGTTTTGTACTACTTGCTTTGGGACTCACCTCAAATTCAAAGTATTCTTTGGTTCATTCTGATAGATATCAACAGTTACAATAGTCATTTTCTGATTTAAATCATCTTCTGTTTCAAACATATCAGCATCTTAATCTTCTACATTTAAAAATTCTTCCTCAGTGACAAAACCCTTAGTCAACTATTCTAAAAAATAGTTCATATCTTGATTTTTGTACTCAAATAACACTTCCTCTTCAATCTCTTCTTCATCAACAACATTGTTCTAAAGAGGTGGGGGTACCCTTTGATCCTCAGTCTCTCTTCTTTCCCATTGTATATCATTATTTCTTCATTCTCTAGGTATGAAGCGAGGAGCAAACTGTCTTCTGAATTGGTTCTGATTGTTAGGGTTTCTTTCACCCTCTTGAACAAGCTTGTTTGAATTTCTTTCTAGTTATAAGTTGTTTAATTTTACAGTCAAAATCTTCACTAACTTGGCCACCTCATCAATTTTACCTTCTACAGACTGGGATGTTGAGACCCCTGGAGCTGCTTCCTTCTTACCTTTCTTGTCATACATCTGCTGAGTTGTTTCCTTCTTCAATCTATTGGAAGCCAATATATTAGACTCAACCTCTAATGCTGCATCCTACATGTTCAGTAAAGAAACAGGTCTTCTTTCTCTTAGTAGTAATGAAAATTCATGGTCGAAAGCATTTGCATATGTGAGTTTTGCAGATGCTTCCAAAGTTTTTATTTCTACAGGAATTCTGCCATACATTTTATTTAATCTCTTTGAAAAGTCTACAATGGTTTCATCCTTCTTTCTCCTAAGGGCTCCAAACTTAGTTATATAATAAGTATGATCTTTGGTGTCACCCCAGTATCTCATGAAGAGGTCCTGAAGCTCTTCTATGATGGTGATAGAGTTTGTAGGCAACTCCCTAAACCATTTTTTGACATCTCCATCAAGGCCCTGCAAAAACATCCTCATCCATACGTCCTTAGCTTCAATATTCTGGTTATCAGCATAACTGAGAAAGGATTCCCAATGCTGTTCAGCTTTAGTTTCACCATGTCCATTAAACCTAGGCAGGTATTTCTGATAATCACCTCCAGGAAGCGCATTCAAAGGGTGAGGCAAAACTAATGGTGCATACCTGGCTGCAACCATTTGGTCCATCATATCTATAGGCTTATTTTGGGCTGCCATTTTAAGGCTGACTAACTTTGGTGATGGAGATATTTGACTGGAACTTGGATGAAAAGGGGTTTTACAGACTTTCAGATGAAATAGAGGAATTTTACCAGGAGATACTGTTTTTTCCTTTTTGAAGGATTGAGGATTAGTGAACACTTGAAAATTACCGACAAGAATTATAGGATTTAACCAAGGTGGATTTTCTTCCTCTTTTCTCAAAATAGATAAAGGTGATGAACTATCTAACTGATCAGGGTTATATAGGGCTGGTGATGACTGAGACCTTCTAATATTCCTTGTTGTGTTCAGTATCTATTCTGGGTCTGAAACACCCAACTACAAAGGTGAAATAGGTCTGTTTCTAGTTCCAATAGCCCTCCTAGCCACTGTGACAAACTGGTGAAAAGAAGTCTTTAATTTTTGCTAGTTTAAGTTCACCTCTTAAAACCAGTGAAATGATAACTATCCCAACGAAAAATATGTTTTCAAATTCATTCCCTGGCAACGACGCCAAATATGTTTATGCCAAAAATTGTTCCCAGACTACAAGAGAACAAGCCAACACAATCTCATAAATCTCAATAAAACAAAATAGGGTTTTTAGGGTTTTCAAGGGTTTTTGGTTGAGAAGTCTCATGACAAGAGGGAATGAATTCATAAATCCAAATACACACTAAATCATAAGCATAGAAAGGCTGAGATGCATAACATAATAACTATAATCCAACAGAAAACAACACTAAGGTTCATCCACAGATGGCAATCATTCCAAGTAAAAAAAAATTTAAATGAGCAATGAAATTACCAACTAAGTAACTAAAATAGGATATAAATGAAGCCAGAGAACAAACTGAAGGGTAAATAGAGCATATATTTCATAATCAGTCTTTCAAATACACATCAGAGTCATTTACTTATCTTATGAACAAGTCTGAAGACCTCCTCTTGCCGGCCAAAAAATCGAACCATCTATCCTCTTTTTGACATACATTAATACTATCCTCCAAAATTATTTAAGGAACTGAACCCTAACTACTTTTCAGCCTACCCATCGAAATGGTTCATCTAAATAATAATTACAAAAGTAAAGTAATTTTCAAAACCTAACTAACAACTGATTATCTTGACAAACTTTTCAGATCCTTAGCTACTTAAGCTAACAAGGCTATCACTTCTAGGGCTTGGGCCTTTCTTCTTGCTTTCAGTTGATCTGCTTCCATATCTGCAATCTTGCTAGTTGGTTCTTCATTTTGCTACTGTATATCTTGGATGGTTTGCTTCAACATTGTAAATTGACCTTATGTATTCCTCTTCCTTTTCAATGCCTCTCTAGCAACTGCAATCACCTCTTGATACTGGCTATTCACCTCATCCAAATCCTCTCTGAGTCTTCTATTGGCCATGACCAAGCCATCATTTGTCTCTTGCATGTATTCCACCTGATACTTATATTGTTTTACACTTCTCTGTAAATTCTCTTTTTCTGAATCAAAGGATTTATTTCTTGCTATTGTCTACATCTCATTTGGAAGGTATGGAATATTTAATCTTTTATAAAGTTCTTCATCTACTGGCAACAATTCTATAGGAGTTTCAGGAAGACCTAGTTGTTCTTTAGTCTCAGCTTCACATGGAACCTTTTCCTCAACCATTACCTTCTTTTCTGAGTAAGAATCCTTTATCTCGCCTTCTTGCTATTCTTGCAACATCTGACTACATACCTCTAGAAATACATCAGACAATTTAGTATCAGTAAGGATAGACTCTCTTTCTGATTCCATTGGCCTTTTACCCTTACTGTCACCTTTGTCATCATTCAATTTTTCATCAGATGAAGAATCGTCCATCACTGTTACTCTTTCTTTGTTAAATTTAGGGTTTAGAAACTTCTTTATATTGAGTCTGAGCTCATTTCTAGGTTTGGTTTGTGGTCTCCAGACATAAGCAATTTCCCCTAACATTTTTAAAGTATTACCCTAATGGGTAACTAAGCCAAATTCAGTAACTTTTAGTTTCTTTCTTTTTGGTAATGCTACCTCATCACCGTGGCTGTGAAATTCCTTTTTAGTACAAACCCTAGTTGCATTAGTGACAAGGACTTTATCATCCTCAAATAGGAATTTCTCATCATCTGAAAAAAAACAGTGATAGGACTCTGTATTTGAAATTCAATATCCTTTTTCTCATCTGAAATCTTCTCTGCAGGTACAACCTTTTCAGCAGAAATTGTCTCTGCTAGTATGTCATTTTCAATAGGCTCGATCTTTTTGATATTTGACTGTAAATTTTTTCTCTCAATGTCATCAAGGTGTTGTTTAGGTTCAAAGTCTTCATTTGCATGATCTGAAACTTCCTCTAATTTAACCCTGTCTTCATCTTTGACCTTTGCCTTTTTCCTGAGCTTTCTGATCAAAGTCTGTCCTTTATCAGCTTGTCTTTTGTGAGACTTTCCTTCTTGAACATTTTGAAAACCTGACCAGAAAAATAAATACTCCCAAGTTTTTCCTTTACTCTGCAAAACAGTGTTTATGATGAGTTTGATAAGTCCATAGTGGAAAATGGACTGTTTAGTATGATTTTGGTGCTCCTTAATTCTGCAAGACATCTTTTGCAGTCTCTTTAGAAAGAAGAAGGGCAAGTTCATCTTGGACTCACTACTGAGATGCTGAAGAAATTTGAAGTGGTATTTGAAAATGAAGGCATATCTTTCCTCACAGGTAATATAACTCTGTAAAACTTTAGGGGGCTCTATCCATTCAGGATTGAAGTTATGAATGGGTAGACCTTTACCCCAATATGCAATTACACCAGGGAGCAAGTACTTTTGTGCAATGAAGTTGAATGGAACCTTATTAAACCATAATTCTCCCTCATTCTTGATGCCTGCTGCCTCGGGTACCAACTCCTTGGTCAATTTGAATTGTAAAGTATCAAAAGACACAGTGTCTTTATCATAGCACTGAGAAAATTTATGGGAGACCTCTGCATGATATCCATCAATATTTTTGAAAAATGTCAACCATCCTGCATTAGAAAATAACTCTGCACATTTTGCAAAATTATCTATCCAACTTAGGTCAGTGCGCTCAGCTCTATTTGTTCTTCCACTTTTCTTCATTTTCACTATGGTTTATAGTACCTGTCAATTATCCCACAGTCTATTTATCTTCAAATCATCATAGTCTGCCCTAACACACAGTTCAAGGAATCTTCAAGCTAAATTTCATCAGTTTGAGCTAATCACATGGTTCTGCTTCAACAGTTCTGCTTTGAATTTTATTGCTCTAAATGATGAATATTTGGATATATTTGTTAATAGTTCATCATTCACGGTCTATTAAGTGAAAAACTCATATCTTTCCTTCGAATTTCAACATTAAGTATTTTATTAGAAAAGCCCCAAATTAAGCCAACCCTAGCAAATGACACGCGGGGTACCTGCTCAAAAACTCAATACGAGCGCTGGAATGAAACCTCTTCAAGGGTTAGGTGTTGAATTTCACATTCCAGCTCTCTTTAATTGTCCATACCACTTCAAACTGTCACTGCTAGAAAGCCCTAATTCCTCATTCAGTTGTAAAAACCCTGATTTCTCAACTGTGTTTTCTCACCACGACTTTCAATATCCTTCAGATCAGGAACATATTCCCTAAAAAATCTGGATCATTCTATTCACTATCATCATTCACTCTGTGCTGCATGCAGTCGCCACGATCTACCTCATACGATCATCATCCACCTGTTTCAATGATAAACTATGCAAGACACGTATCAAATGTAACAAATGATGTGATTAACACCTCAGGGACAAGACACCCGAAAAAATCAAACTGAAAAATGATGATTTTGGCATTTGCGACTTTCTTGTAGTGCTCTAGTGTATTAATTTTTCTCTTGCGCTACAAGAAAGTCTAGTCACATAATTTCACATCATTAGGCCACTAATAAAGTTTAAGACTTGGTTTATATGCTTAATCTCGACCTTAGTGTCATTTACGAAACCATTTAATCCATATATACCTTGTAGAACCCTTCAAGAATGAAATCTAAGCAAAATTTATAAAAGCATGCTTAAAAATAAGAAAAATCAAAATCATGAAAATTAAAATTTTGAACATAAAATTAACCTTTATAAACAAAATTTCCTAGAAGCAAAAATACTAGCAAGGTTCAAAAACATAAATAAAAGCATAAAACTAGGGAAGACAAAATCATGACCTAACACATCCATTAGTAGACGGACTATCTTGTGAAGAGTTCAATAATTATGTTACTCCCGATGTAAATTTGACTCAACAACAACCATGTTCGGTGGTTCAATATCCTAATTGAAGTTGTGAGTCGGTAGTGGATGTAAACGTCACTCTAGCATTTCAAACGAAAAGAAATTTTGCATCAAAATGAAAGAGAACTCCTAAACAAATACAAGTGGACGAGAGCGGATTGACTTCCATGGAAGGTAAGGTGGCTAAACGCACTATCATTTGTCATTCTTCTCAAATAATGAAACAATATTTTGATAACAAATCTGAAGCCGGTAAATGCTAATTGTTTTTAGCTTTGCTTAAATCTAGAAATATGGAAACTGTTAGAAGAAATTTAGGCATAACAACAATGAAGAATATCGAATCACGTAATCACATTGTTAAATATCTTGTTGCTGCATTCACATTGATTGGTAAAAAAACTCGTTCAAAAGACTGTAATGTGGCCTGTCGTGTATTGGTTGCATCAATTGTATGTAGTTCCACAAGACAATGTCGTTTACTTAAATGCACATAACAAATTGTTCCTCTACATCCAGAGACACTTAAAAAATATTCTGTAAGAAGAGACAACCTTGATGTAGAGGGACAAATGGAAACATTATGGGCATTTAGCGGTAGGTTGCCCCGCAAAGACATGAAGTTAGTCGAAGCAATGAAGGGCCTAGTGCAAACATTTTGGCATGATAACACTAGGCCTTCTTCTAACACGAAGGATGTGTTAAAACATTGTAGGGGTTCTCATCACACTGAACCTCATGTCAAGCATTATCTTGACATGACACAAGCTCAACTGTTTGAGATGTTTAAAGTTTCCCTCGTAGAGCCAAGGCTCGAGCAAAGATCTTTTGAAAAATTCAAGCCTTGGTATGTTAGAATCAATACCATCTGGAACACTTGTTGTTGTAGGTACCACATAGAGTTTGACCTGTATTACCATACATTTGCACATATATGTCGTTTTTGCATCCTAACCATGTGCAGGAATGCTCAAGTATAGTACTGCTAATGTCATCCAGATATTTCATCCATAGCATCATGTGTCAGAGGAAAGATGGGAAGACACATTACTTAAAACAATGTGTAGACGGTTCTTGCAACAATTGTGGTGGGCTATCCTTATGGTCTGATTGCATCCTCGGAAAGTGAAGATCAATCATTTGGGAAGGCAATTGTTGAGAAGCAGAACTATCAGTATGAGACGTATCAGCTAAATGATGGGAAAGAAAGCAGGAAGATTAAATTGGTGACTTCACAGGTAAATTCTTGAATATTGACAAATTAATATTCATGTACATATTATTTTATGTGGTTTATTGACATATTAATATTCATGTACCAGGTGCGAGTATGTGATTTTATTCCATAGTTTCGTGGAAAGATCCAACATTACATTCAACATGTCGATATGGCATGGTGGCAAGATGAGCAATTCAGAATATGCTGGGACACCTTCCCACTCTCAACAATACTATCAGTGGTTGACTTTTTGGAAAATTACACCCTACAACCACAAAATGAAATTCAAAGCCAATACTATCACTCAGAGCAGGTGAGCATAATGGTGCATATCATTTATTGACATGGGCAAGATAACAATGAAGAGAAACATGTGATACTGAAAGAAAGTCACTTCTACATAAGTGACGACCGAACCCATGACATCCATTACGTGCAACATTGCTTTAAACTATTCTATGATCACGTGATAGCTATGGATATACCATTTTATCATCATTTCATTTGGTCAGATGGTTTTGCTGGACAGTTCAAGAATGCACGTGTATTTGAATGGTTGTGTTTGTTGCACATAAAATACAAGGTGCAACATGTATGGAACTACTTTGAAACTGGTCATGGAAAAGGAGAGCATGATGGTGTTGGTCCATGCATTAAAACTTCCCTTCGAAGGGAAGAGATAAAGTTTATAGGTGCTATCCTTCGATACGCTGCATCTATAGTCCAATGGTGTGCATCTGTCATGGGAGAACAAGCAACAAGGAAACACTTAGTGCAAAGAATATTCTGGGAGGTTACAAATGTGGACCGATCACAAACACCTCAGGTGAACATAGTGCACGAAACTCGATACTTTCATTCAATTAGAAGCTCAGACAAATCGGCCCTACAAATTTGGACAAGATTGAAGGCTTGCTTTTTCCAGTTCCTGTAGCATCGGTGAATGGGGTGATTGTGAGCATATGGATATTGTTGATACATGGGATCGAGTGACACTTGGCACCAATTTCAACGGGGGTAATGAAATAGACCATTTGGAAGATGATGAGACACATATTTCTATAGACTATGATCACATATCGGATCTCATACAAGCATGTACATGAGTAGTACCTAAATAAGAAAATGGATTTATTTATTGTTTACTAGACCTTTGTAGAATTTAATTTATGTAGAAATTAGAAATTCAAGACCTTATTTACAAAATGTATTGTTAAATCGACCTATTTCCTTTCACAGGTCAGATATATGCAGTGGTTGCCCCAAAAAATAATGAATAGGGTTCTGACTATTGGTTGGCACGTTGCTTAGAGGGGAAACAAACCCTTCTAGAACCTGTTACAGATGATGAAAATATTGAATTCCCAACCGAATCGATGGTTCTAAAAGGGGATTGCTTGACACTTGCAGCACAACAGAAAAGGAAGGGTGGGTATGTATATCAGGATTATAGACCAGGAGCTATTGTATACCACTTCACTAACCTAGTAGTTGGTATAAACATCAATCTCCACACACTTTCTCACAAAAATAGGTCACATGTACGATAATTTCTAACTCATATATAGCACGAAAGATTGATGGCCACCATCGGCACCAGAGATGATATGGATGGCCTACTTGTATGAGTGCATTGTTAGGTGCGTTATTTAACCTTTTTAAAACTGAATTATGAAGCACAATTTCCATTACTTAGCCTTATTGTATTACCAATTTAATAAACTTATGATTGACAGATACCATTCACAGACATAATATTATTCAGAGGATACTAGACACTATAAACACGATCGGTCAACCTCGGGTGAGTTATCTATAAACCATGTTTGCACATTTTCATTGGGTTATCTTTTCTTTCTTATGATGTTACTAATGTCTAGCCTTTCGTGTTCCTAGGATACAAACACCATCTTCGGCACATTGGAGGTGCCAAGAATGGTGTCTTTAGACACCACCAAATATAGTTCGGAAAATAACAACCTCTCAAGTTGTTGAAATTTACATTTCCTGATGTTTTTAGTTTAATATACATTTAATTACATTGCCATGTACAAATGAGAATCCAACTAGAGGATTTCATACTTGCATCCACCAATTAGGGTCAAGACAAGATATGAGATGGAACTAGAAACACAGGAGATCACCAATACTAGGCTTTCATGAGTCACCAAGTTGCTTGCTCCAACTAGGTTCAACACAAGGTATGAGATGTCCAACTAAGGTTTGGTGAGAAATCATGCAAGTTAGGAGAGGGAACTAGAAACACATGATCACCAATACATGCATGCACCAATTAGGCTTTCATGAGTCACCAAGTTGCATGCTCCAATTAGGGTCAAGACAAGGTATGAGATGTCCAACTAGGGTTTGGTGAGAAATCATGCAATTTAGGATAGTGAAATAGAAACATATGATCACCAATACTTGCATGCACCAACTAGGCTTTCATGAGTCACCAAGTTGCATGCTCCAACAAGGCTCAAAACAAGGTATGATATGGAACTATGGTTTGGTGAGTAATCATGCAAGTTAGGAGAGGGAACTAGAAACACATGATCACCAATACTTGCATGCAAACCAAATAGGGTTTCATGAGTCACCTAGTTGCATGCTCCAATTAGGGTCAAGACAAGGTATGAGATGTCCAACTAAGGTTTGGTGAGCAATCATGCAAGTTAGGAGAGTGAACTAGAAACACATGATCACCAATACTTGCATGCACCAACTAGGATTTCATGAGTCACCAAGTTACATGCTCCAACTAGGCTCAAGACAAGGTATGAGATGGAACTAGGGTTTGGTGAGAAATCATGCAAGTTAGGAGAGGGAACTAGAAACACATGATCACCAATACTTGCATGCACACCAACTGGGATTTCTTGAGTCACCAAGTTGCATGCTCCAATTAGGGTCAAGACAAGGTATGAGATGTCCAACTAGGGTTTGGTGAGCAATCATGCAAGTTAGGATAGTGAACTAGAAACACATGATCACCAATACTTGCATGCACCAACTAGGCTTTCATGAGTCACCAAGTTGCATGCTCCAATTAGGGTCAAGATAAGGTATGAGATGTCCAACTAGGGTTTGGTGAGCAATGATGCAAGTTAGGAGAGTGAACTAGAAACACATGATCACCAATACTTGCATGCACCAACTAGGATTTCATGAGTCACCAAGTTGCATGCTCCAACTAGGGTCAAGACAATATATGAGATTTCCAACTAGGGTTTGGTGAGAAATCATGCAAGTTAGGAGAGTGAAATAGAAACACATGATCACCAATACTTGCATGCACCAACTAGGATTTCATGAGTCACCAAGTTGCATGCTCCAATTAGGGTCAAGACAAGGTATGAGATGTCCAACTAGGGTTTGGTGAGCAATCATGCAAGTTATGAGATGTGCTTTATGAGACAGAACAAGGTATGAGATGTGCTTTTATTATGATTGTTAGTGGCATTGGTATGGAAAAAGAGAACTCAAAATGTTTAAAGTAATTATTTATACATGGTCATATGGGGGATTTGGATAGGGATGAACCTAGTTCTTAATTCTATTCGAGGAAAAAATCATTCTTTTGTTCAAGAATTAATCTCTTATTCAAGAATTGTCTCAAAAAGTACACTAAACACATGTATCTAATTATTTTCCTATGGCAGCTTACATATCAAAGTCATGGGTTTCCTTGATGGTGCATATCAAAGTGATCCAAATTTTAGTATCACGGGGCATATTATTTTTCTTTGATATGCATGTGAGTAAGTATAAAGTTGGAACTGGCATTGGAACAAACAACTTTGCATAATTAATGGTCTCAATGCTCTTGATGAAATGTGCTTTCAATGGTGGTGTAAACACTCTCTAGGTTTTTGTTGACTAGGATCTCACTATAAATTGGATTTTAAACAAGACCTAATTGTCAAATATTGCTACTCTTTAGTACATTTATTTTCAGCATGTTTTTGGGAACTAAACATTATTGTTGATTCTCTTCCTAAAGCAAGCCAAATTCTGGAAGATATGGAGTTAGAAGAGATAATTGAAGGGCCCTATTTGGTTTCTTCCTTGTGATTCAAATAAAGGTGACATGTAGTAGATGTATATTTCACTATTTTGGCTGAGTTAGATAATCTTTTGGTTCATACAATTTTTTGGATGTATAAGACTATGTGTGTTTTTGGATATTTTCTATAATAATATTATTATTATTATTGGACAATTTTTGAAATTGGGATTTTTCTCCCATATAGGACCAAGATGGGAGAAATTTTTGGACAATTTTTGAAATTGGCACATTTGCAAAGATCATGTAGTATTTTGTCTGCTGTTATCTATTGGGGTATTTTGATGAGATGGAATTAAAGGCCCATGGCGGAACTAGGGTTACCAAGGTATGATATGGAACTAGGGTTTGGTGAGCAATTTGCAAGTTAAGAGAGGGAACTAGAAACACATGATCAGAAATACTTGCATGCACCGACTAGGCTTTCATGAACAACAATTTGCATGCTCCAACTAGGGTTAACAAGGTATGAGATGGAACTAGGGTTTAGTGATAAATCATGCAAGTTAGGAGAGGGAACTAGAAACACATGATCACCAATACTTGCATGCACCAACTAGGCTTTCATGAACACAAATTTGCATGCACCAACTAGGGTTTACTTCAACCAATTTAGGGTTTGTAGGGTACATGATGTATGTTAGTATGGTATGATGAACTAGTATCATAGGGTATTGTAGGGTATGATATGGTATATATTAAACATGCATGCATGAATTAGTGTTAAATGGTACATATTGTTAGTATGTTATGTTATGGTACATGTTATTGTATGATAGTATGGTATGATGTTAGTGTCGTAGGGTAATGTAGAGTATGTTATTGTGTGTATGTTATAATTGTAGAGTATGTTAGTGTGTGTTACTGTGTGTAAATTAGGGTATGCTATTGTATGTTAGAATTGTATGATGTTAAAAAGTTGATGAGTCGTTTATATTATTCCTTTAAGTATTGGAAATTCATTTAAGTTAGCACACTTGGANTATATATATATATATATATATATATATATGCCAATGTCAACAAATATACATGTACCTTGGGAGGGGAGAGGGTCACCGATTTGGGTCTCTTCAAGCACCAAATCAGAGAAAGATAGGTACACAAACGTACAAAGAAAGCGATCTATATAAACATACCTGTTGGCTTGTCAAAGGTGGGCCACCGGTTTGGTTCTCTTCACGCACTAGTGCCTCACTAGGGGCATACATATNCAAGTCAACCATGATATCATGTTCCAAGATCAAGTCAACCATATATATGTATAAATTTGAACCTTGCTTTATATTATATATGTATAGCAATAATGTTGTAATANCATATATATGTCAATTTCATATAAAATAGTGAATCAGAGACATATATACTACCTGGAAGGAAAATGGTGAACTACCAAAGAAAGCGAAACATACATACCTGGCTCAGGGGAAGAGGTGGGTTGACAACAACCTTGCTTTGGTGCTCTTCAAGCACCACTATCACAATAGGTTCTTGCATAAAGTAACATATGTCAAAGCGATACAAGTTACAAAATGATTTTTCCAAAGAAAGAAAAACATAATTAAAAGCATATTTCAAATAATACCTATGTCTAGGAATCTACCTCTGCATGAGAGGGAATAGGCTACGNAAAATAGTGGATCAAAAAGTACATCTGTGTGTACATATGAACAAAAAGTTACATCTATGTATGCCCCCTATACATTTTTTCTAGTTATCCCCCGTTTTGCTGCCACTGCAAGAGTTTTTGGAGAAGTGTAGCTTTCTTTTACGACTGCTCAATGGTGATCCCCATCGCTGAACAAGAGGGATAGGTTTC